>CM022088.1:2136493-2226493 GCA_011114355.1 Carex littledalei
AATTATGCCTCACTGTGCATATTTTTCCCAAAAAATATGCTTCTTGCTATGCTTTTCTCAGAAAAAAAAATATAAAAATCAACTTAATATTCGAAACATGCCTTAGCCTAAAATTTTGTCCCACCTTACTGAAATTTTTGGGTCCGCCTCTGATTGTAATTCCCCTTTAAAGAAAAAAAAAAAGATGGTAATTTGATACAGAAAAGAAGGTTAATTCTAGTAAATATGGCATATCATTATTATTTTTTATTTTTATGTTGTTCCTTACTGCTCATAAGCCTCGGTAGATAGAACTTGCAATTTTTCATGCCTATACATTGATTGAACTTTCAATTTGTCGGTCTTTTTTGCACTAAAACCAAAATCTGCATGATGTATATGAAGTGACAACTTATATATTTCTACTTTGAGATAAAAAAAAATTGATCAATGCTTTATCAATATATCTACTCTTTTAATTATGAAACACTTTTTTCAATATATATGTCAAATATTTTTTTCGTTTGAACTATGGTCTCGGAAAATAGGACGTAAAATTGGTAACAGCAAATCGCGATTATGGTCAACCAAATAGATGGTATACCCTCTATGTATGTTGGTTGAGCTATTCTGAGTTCTGACCTGGTACTAGAAAATACCAGTTCTTAGCTAGTTCTGTGTTTGACACGATTCTGACATTGGTCCCATTTGGTATCAGTGTTTTGTTATGTACTGGTATGCTGCTTGCAATTTCTAAGGGTTTTTTTGTCAATTTTTTTAAATCTGACTTATATTCTGTGAATTTCAATAACATACCCTTGTCAGGGGGTCAAAAGCGAAAAGATCCTAAAATTTATTTTCTTTCTGAGCTTTGGCAGAAAATTAAAAGAGATGGAAAAGTAGGCCTTGTTGGGTTCTAGGAAAAAATCGAATTGGGCTGTGCTTTTAGGCCTGTCTTGAAACTGAAAAGGAAATTAAAAGCATTGGTTTCAAGACAGTTACCAATATTGAGCAGTTAATATGTAATCTCAGAAGAAAAAATAATTAGAAGATACTCGAAACTACAAGGTTTTGTTACTAAAAATCTATATTTGGTTATATAATATATCTTTGAAAGGCTTTCTCGCTTTTGTTATTTCTGTGTATAATGGATTCTTACACACAGCAAGTCAGAAAGGAGGACTAATTGTCTCTGGTGATTCATCGAAAGTTTTATCTTTGCTTTAAAAAGGAAAGGAAAGGTAAAGAGAGGATATTTTATAGATTTTATCTGGTCAGAAAAAATCGTTCCCGTTTTTTATAGATTTTATCTAGTCAGAAAAACTCGTTCACTTTTCACCAGACAGAATATGCAATCCAATTATAACTTATAAGCTTTCCATTATGTATTCATCTCACAAAGGCATTGACTACCCGTTCCATTAATGTGCTATTTCTTGACCTGAGAATTTTTTTTTTCTTATAAATTGTCCGTTGCAGAAACTGTATTGAAATTTGTGTGGTTTGCTAAAATTTGTTTATGCTGTGATCATACTAACAATATCCTCTAATAAAATTGTATAATATATGTATTTTTTTTTCAGCACATCTCTTAATTTGACGAATTGTACGAATAACACAACATATTTCATAATTTTTTTTAGAAATATATATTTCATAGGGGGAATTTCATGTATACCCCTCAAAACTTTCAAAATTACGTATTTCCCCCTCTAAAATTGATAATTACATATTTCTCCCTCTAAACTTCAAAAACTCACAAATATATCCAATTTATTAACTTTTTTACTAAAACTCATTTTAAATTTATGAAATATCCATTTTACCCTTTACTAAAAGCATAAAACGCCTATCAGACTCAAATTTATATATGACGGGTTCCTATACCATCCGATCCGCGCGCATTGCATTAAAATCTGTGCGTGTTCACTTTAAGATTCGTGATGATCCAACGCACATGGATTTTAAAGAAATTTTGATCCGTGCGCATCGCATTAATATCTGTGCACGTCGCTTCAATATCCGTGTGTGTTTGCTTCAAGATTCGTGTTGATCTAGTGTGCACAGATCTTAAAGTAGTTCGGACGGTAGAGGAATTCTTCAGACTCAAATTTGAGTATGATGGGCGTTTTATGCTCTTAGTAAAGGATAAAATTGGTATTTTACAAATTTAGAATGAGTTTTAATATAAAAGACAATAAAATGGGTAAATTTGTGAGTTTTTAAAATTTGGAGGGGGAATAGGTACTTTCAAACTTTAGAGGGGTGAATACGTAATTTTGAAGCTTTTAAGGGGTATACGTGAAATTCCCCCTATTTCATATTATTCATAAAATCTACAAATCATTTATTTATTGATAAATTATTTCATCCTCCAATCCCCAACCTCTCGTTCAATCCTCCAAGCCCACACTTTCCTTTTTAAACTTATGCACACAACTTTCTGCGCACAGTTTTCATTTTTAATCTCCTTTCCCGTCTCTCCTCCTCCTTCTCCTCCTCCTTCTACTACTACTCCCCGTTTTCCTCCGACACAATTTTTCTCTACATGAACTCAATGGAGATATAAAAAATAGTACAAAATAACTAAATAGTCAATGGTGGAGACACAGAGACTCATGGGTAGGGATTTTGAAAACTGGGTATAGGTTTATGTATAATCAGGTTGTTCTCTATTTATGGTGAAAATTTTATCCACTTCTGGACAACCCACAGTCTGAATTGATTAATTTACGATAGTCCACAACCCATTATTCGTAGTAGTAAAAGTTTTTGTCTACCCTGATAAAAAATCCTGACTATGTCACTGCTAATAGTTATTCTTTTAAAATAAATTTAGTAAAACTAGTAATACTTTTGCGGATTTATTGGAAATACTAAGAAAATAACATTTATATTTTTAGTAGTTAACATCTAGGTTATGTTAATGATTATATATAATTAAATAACACAATTACGTACATATAGTAAGTATTTATTGTCATGCTTGGCCAACTCAACCAAAACAATTTTCGGACTCGCCAAACTAATTTCGTGGTGGATTGGAACTCAAACTAGTAAAATTCTAACCAAAGAGAAACCAACTCAGAATAAATTAATTAAATCTAAGAGCATCTACATTCCAGCAATTTAAATGAGTTTCTAAATAACAGTTAACTACTTTTTAGAAATTGAAGTCTCTAAAGTTTCTAACCCTGAAATTAATTTTAGAGTTTATATTAAGCCACATCAGTAATAAATTAAAAATGAGAAATAATTTGAGTCAACCATTTATTCAGCATGAAGTTTATAAACAATTTTTTAATAAGAAACTTTACTGTATAGTTTCTAAATAAGAAACTCTTCCACATTCTTAAAACTAAATTAGAAACTGCTACATCATATTAGAAACTCCAATAACACCAGAAATGTAGATGCAACACAGAAAAATCATGAACAACGAATTAAATTTGCGACCCTAATTCAAATATACCCCAATATATGCAGCTAAACAAATCTTAGAGCCTACTTAACTACATGCATGATGTGAATTTTACAAGGCGACAAGATCTCATCCCTAGATACTCTCCACGTAACATTTGCTTTGTTGCCTTTTCACTCAACCATATGGTTGCACCAAATTCACACACCAGGGTTTGCTTCCAACATTCTTTTCTTTTCCATCAAAGTTTGAAAATGGATAGAAAAAGAAAAAGAAAAAGAGTAAAAGAAGAGTATAGCGGTGCATCTTTTTCTTTTTGTTAATTTAGACTTTGTCTTATAGAATCAAACAATAATAATATTTGATTAACTACTCGTCCATACATATATATATTCGTAAATTTATTAATTTTTTTCTTCCTTAACGTCGTTTTTATATGAATTTTACAAATGGTACTTGCAATAATTGATATCATAATTAGCAAACTTAAATTAATAAAAAATAATTCAAATGGCATATCGGTGTTATGATGTACCACCCGCTAAACTGTTAAATACCTACATCTCTGGTATTATTAGAGTTTCTAATCTGATGTGGCAGTTTCTAATCTAGTTTCAGAGATGTATGAAAGTTTCTTATTTAGAAACTGTTTATAAACTCCATGCTGATCAAATGATTGACTCAAATTATTTCTCCTTTTTAATTTATTGCTGACGTGGCTTAATAGAAACTTTTTTTTTTAAAAGACTATGGATACAGAAAAGTAACTCTCTTTAACATAACAAAATGAAGAAAAAAGGGGATTTTTTTTAAATTTTTTTTTACCAAACCAACATGATTACTTCTTTTTTTACAAAAATTATAAGAACCGAACTGCCAATTCGGTCGGCTTGAGTTTTTTTTTTTCTGGACCGAACTGCCAATTCGGTCCAAGTTGATATCACAAATTTTCAGAAAAATGGCCACAAAAAATCCGAAAAAGGCTCCAGACCGAATTGGCAATTCGGTCCATAATATTATTCTTTTTTTTTAGGATTATGCTATTGTAAATTTAGTTAAGAAAACATTTACATTAACAAAGATGTGTAATTCTTACTCGCTAGGTTGTGCCAAAAAAAATTAAAAATGAAATCAAATTTCATCTAATATCCTCTATGGGAGATTAAAAAAAAGTGATCCGGCTAAAATTCTTCTAGTTTATTCGTTTTAAAATTTCAGTTGACCACATTATTATTTCATTAAAGAATCTAATTTATCAAATTATTATTTCAATTGACCAATCCTAATTTAAATTGTTCTTAACATGTGATGTGATAAAATTCTTATAATTGTTAAAAATAGGAATATGAAATTTTAAAACGAATAAACTAGATAGAATGTCTATGTTAAAATAATATGTAAATTAAAAATATTTTATAAAATAAGTTAATACTATGTATTTTAATAATTTTTAAAATGATCTCTATGTTGGAAAGATTCCAGTATAGGCTAATATTATGTTTTTTTATTTAAGCAAATAAATTTTACGCTACAATTTTTAATTCTAATCAGTTATACACAAAAAAGATAAAAATAATTCAAAACGTGAATGAAATTATAGTTGTATTTTTCTATTTAAACAAAGAATAAAGAAAAGTAAATAGGGAGAAGTGGGAGGGAAGGGAAGAGAGGAGAAAAGTGGGGTCCACAAGGGCATTTTGTTAAGAATTTTGAGAGGAGGGTATTTTGTTCTATGTTTTGAAAAAAGAGGGCACAATGTAAAATTTTCCTATTTAATTGTCTTTCGGTTTCAAATTCAATTTGACCTACATCCGATATGATATATATACACAAGTGAGAAATTCAACCAAACCTAAAAATAAAAAAATAAAAAATTTGGACCGAATTGCCAATTCGGTCCGGACTAAAAAAACTCTGGACCGAATTGGCAATTCGGTCCCTAGCCATTACACAAACGCAACACAGTTTTCTGCGAAAATTTGTGAAATCAACCTGGACCAAATTGCCAATTTGGTCCAAAAATAAAGAAATTAAGCGGACCGAATTGGCAGTTCGGTTCTTATGATTTTTGTTAAAAAAAACAGTAATTATGTTGGTTTGGTAAAAATATTTGTTTTAATTATGTTTTTAAAAAAAAATCCGGAAAAAGGTAACGAAGAAACATGATCCAGAACCTTTAATTTCTACCCAACTCTCCACCATAAGCAACCACCAAATTAATGCACAAAGTTTCTTCTTGCTTACATCATTTTGCATGTAGCAATAAAGGCCTATTGGTCTTAATGGGGGCATTTCATGCATTTTAATTAATTGAGCTATAGGGTCTTATTGACTGTGTTCTATGAGAAGTCTAATCAAAAGATACACGGAAGGTTTTGGATAAGATGAACACGCATTACTATCTGTTTCCTTTTTGGTGTACTTTTTTCCTTTCTCAAGGTCAAATAAAATGTGCATTTCGTTGCTATCTGTGTAGATTTTTCTTAACAATAAAGTTTCCGTCGGATTTCAAATGTGGTGACACAAACAATTCACTGAGAATTTCATATTTTATTTATTATTTATTTATTTTGGGGTGGGCAGGGAGCACCTCCTAATTTTGGACTTTGTACTGATCAACAGGATAATTGTTAGGATGCACTGTATATACAATCTATTAAGAGAAAATACTATGTAGGTTAAGCTAAATAAAAAGCAAGATGCCTCCTCTTGGTTTGACTCCATTATTAATAGGCAATATAATACTGGTAGACTTTCATAATAAGAAACAAGCATGGTTGGTACTGTGATACAGATCGAGATAATTCATTCAACGAATACTTTTTCATATGAAATGAAGGGAAAAAAACATTACAATAATTTACATTATATACATTAAATAGTTGGGTCGCTTGAAAAAAAAAATTACATTCTATACAGCAAAATCTGCTTTCTGTATGAACTTTTCACAAGTTTTCGTTACCAATTTGGCAAAACAAAAAAATCACCAATAATCAGAACAAGAACATGAGCCATTTTTGAATGAATGGAACCGATTCCTATCCCGAACAATTATCTCTCTTTCATACAAACCAGAAATCAATTTCATTACCGTGTGACAATCGGAGCATATCCTGAGATTTTTGAAAATCCTAATTTGCGATCCCGGTTTTGTACTCAACAAACCCAAACACACTGCAAGTCTCTCACTATGGACCAACAACAATGATTCTCTTTCCTCCCTCTCCTCAACCCGGGATATTTGATTGGACACATCAGGAATGTACCCAGCAAGGCGCAACCGCCTCGTTACCTCATCCAACATCACATACAACTCTCTCGTCAGAGGATGCGACTTGTCTCCTGCTGTAAACTTATGCATGTAGCCATGAATCTCCATATAGCTAATTCCTGGTGATTTTCTAATCCCTTGTTTTTGCATTGATTTTCTGAGAAAATCAGCCTCAGAATGCTTTCCTGTTGTTGTGCACAAGTTTGAAAGGAGTATGTGGTACTCAGTGTTATTTGGATATAATTGCACAAGCTCATGCATCAATTGTTTGGCTAAATCTAACTTCCCATGTAGGTTACATGAGGCCATAAGGGAACCGAGAACGACCTCATTTGGTTGTACCACCATATCCCTCACTAGATTCTTGGCTTCGTCCAAATGACCAGCACGACCCAGTAAATCAACCATGCATGCATAGTGTTCCACCTTTGCATTTAAACCATAAATATGAGTAAGGTCATGAAAGAGCTCTCGACCATGCTTGATTAGTCCAGAGCGGCTACAAGCAGTAAGAAGACTAACGAAGGTGATATCATCTGGCTTGCATGTACCATCTGAAATCATCCTTTGAAAAATATTTAATACTTCCCTTCCCATGCCGTGCAATGACAACCCAGATAACATAGCATTCCATACAACTATGTTTTTCTGAGACGTACTTTCGAACTCCTTGAGTGCAGATTCTATCCTTCCGCACTTGCTATACATGTCTATGAGAGCAGTAGCTACCATGAGGCTTTCATTCTCATCAAAAACTGATGCTTTTAACACATGCACGTGAACCCATCTGCCAGTGCACAAATCCCCCGACTGAGAGCATGCAGAAAGCAGAGAGCAGCAGCTGATATGGTTGAGATTTCTTATAGAATTAGCTACCATATGAGCTAACATAGACAAAGCATCCCTCACAAGACCTGCTTCGATGTAGGCGCAAACCATGGTGCACCAGGAGACCTCATTTCTCAGGGGCATTTTGTCGAACACCTGACGACCCCTATCAATCCCTTCCCTCTTTAATACAGTAGTAAGTAGCACGGTCCAGGACACCACAGTCTTCTCAGGGATTTCGTCGAACATCACCCGCGCCTCCCGCATGAGGCCACATTTACCATACACAAGCACAGCAGTGTTGCAGGCAGCGACTGAGAAGGGAATACCAAGTTTTATGAAGAGAACATGGGCGGCGGCGGCGGCGTTTGGATCAGAAAGACGTGAGGCGGCGTAAAGGAGGGCAAGGAGGCAGACAGAGTCGGGAGGGGCGGAGGAGCGGCGGCGCATGAGGCGGAAGAGGTGAAGGGAAGCGGAGGGAAGGGAGAGGCGACGGGAGAAGGCGGAAATGAGAGCTGTCCAGTCCGGGGTGGAGGGAAGGAAAAGGGAGCGGAAGGAGAGGAGGAGGTCAGAAGGGGAGCCGACGGCGGAGTAGAAGTGGAAGAGAGCGGAAGAGAGGGAGGGGAGGCGGCGGAGGAGACCGGACTTGATGAGGTGGCAGTGGAGGCCTCGGCCAAGGGAGGGAGGAGAGAGGCCGCGGCCGCATGATCGGAGCTGGATCCGGTAATGTCGTGTCAGTTCCTGCTCTTGTTCCATTCCATGTCCTTACCTTTGGTTTGACTTCCAAGTCAGAAATCAATGGAGCAAAGACACTGACTGTGGGTCCTGCTGTTATTTCGGAATCAGACCGTAGGACCTTGCTTTCAAATTTCAATCTAATATAAACTTATCAACGTTTCATATATTGTTTGTTGGTGAATGGTGATTCGATTCATCGCATGTCATGCTTAATTTGGCTTCATTCTGGTTCGGGCTTCTGATGATTTTTTTATTTGATGTGTTCGTTCTTTCATCGGACCAATTTGGTACTAAATCCAGTTATAGTAATCTAATATAATGATTAATTGTCAATTAAGAAAACTTAATAAAGTTTTTATAATAAAGATGGGAGGTTAAGCCACACAACAATTTAATATCAACAAAAAATTTCTTCATTTTGAATTTGCGACCTCTTGTCTTAATTTGCTGTTATATTAAAGGTTGATTCTCGAAAATTTAACAAAGTTATGAAATAAACGTAATTTAAATTGTTTGATTTTAATCGTGAGTGGCAATTGTCGGTAAAATAAAGAATAAATATGTTTGTTCGAGCATCTTCATTTCAAAGCAATTATAAATGATGATGTTACAATAATGAGTTTTTAGTTAGTGGCAAAAGACAATGTTTTTTAAATCAAGGTTATGAGATTGAAATCCGAACAGAAGAAATCATTTGTTTTAATAACTGAAGTATGAAATTTGAATACTTTACCTCTGTGTTTATTTTTAAAAAAAATATGTTGACGTTACAGTTACAACTTTAATTGACTTACAATTGCTAATTACATTATGTAAAACTCAAAATTTAAAAATTAGAAGCATAATTCAAATTAAAATTAATTAAGGATATATATGGTATGTAATTGATTGAGAAATAGTTTCTTGATTTGGCAAAAAATAATAATTAATCTGTCATAATTATAGAAATGTAGTTTAATAAAATCTCCTCGGCAGCTTCTGCCAAGTTATAAAAAAAAATTATAGGAATGTAGATTCTCTATATGAAGAGATGATGAATGTGAATCTACAAAATTTGTGTTAAAGTTGAAACAAAAATTTCAATTTAGGAAAAAATTAAAATGTATTTTTGTATTTATTTGTCTATGTTCTCCCTAAAGTTGAGTTGTGTTAGATCGGATGCTTGTTAACATGAGGTTAATTTGGGTCCGATGCCCTTCGGACTCAAAGTGAGTTCGATGGGTTCGATGACAGTCCGATCTGCTTTAAGATTCGCACCCGCAACTTTCGTGTCTGCTTTAAAATTCGTGCGCACAAATCTTAAAGTGGATTGGACCCAAGCTGTTCTCTGTTAACATAGGCCTCTATTTATTCGGTCTAAATATATGTTTTGTTTATTTAAAGAGTTGTTTATTATATATGTTTTCTTAGTGAAGTTAGAAAACATGTTGGCATGTGTTATTTGGTTGGTGAGACCAAAAGCCCTTATATCATAATGTCATTAAGCAATCTATTAGAAATGGAGAATAAGATTTAAAAAGAAAAGAAATTTAGTGCGGAGCATGTGTGGTCAATAGTTTTGATGCATTCTATCTGGGACCCTTCAACCTTGTACACATGGATTTAGTTGATTTACATGTCAGGCCTACTGGATAAGATTACTAGGATCCCACAAAATAGGTGCTATATATAATAGATAGTGCAATCTTACAGCAATTAGGCCACAAGTTGACGTAACCAATTGGAGAGCAGGTTGGGTCCGATGTCTATCGGACTCAAATTTGGATCCGATGGGTTCCAGGACCGTCCAATCTGCTTTAAAGTTCGTGCGCACAAATTTTAAAGCAGAAGCGTAAATTATGAGTGCGAATCTTAAAGCAGATCGGACGGTCATCGAACCCATCGGACTCACTTTGAGTCTGATGGGTATCGAACCCAAATTGACCTCAACCAATTGAGGTATATATTTCCAATTAGCATTCCATATTTTTCTATAGGTTATTGGCTACAAAATTAACTGAAGTCAAAATATCACGAGGATAAAAAATAACTATTGTCGAAAGTAAGCCGACAAAATTCATATTTTCGAATGTATTGATATTACAGACAAGAGTATTCGCAAAAAAGTGCTAAGCACCTCCTATTAATTAAAATTTGTTAATTTTATCCTTTAAAAATATAATGTTTACAAAGAAAGTATATCATTAGCTTTCATAAAATAAAATTACACAATACTTATTTATCTAGCTCTTGCATCTCAATTTTCTATTTTTATAACATATGTTACAGTCGAATTATCTTTAACATGATATTATCTCGATTTTAACTTGGTATGATTCATCTTGTATAAAGTCATCGATTCAAGTACATAGAAGGTAATTATAGGCCTAGCTAGAATATTCTTCTCCAAGAAAAAAAAGAAGAATTTCAATCATGTCAGGTATATAATGTAAATTCCCTTCGCGTTAAGTATGCCATATATAGTAATATTCATCCTCTGCATAATAGTTAATTTTTTTCAAAAATTATAAAATTTCATCCTCAAGTATACTTTAGTATGAATATCATGTTGAGCAGTTCAGACCGATAATTTAAAATTTTAAAAATATATATATAAAATATGAGATATGATGAGGTATATAAAACATGAGGTATTGGAACCCTCCTCTGTAAAAAATAACCAGAAATGTTACAGAATATTATATATAAACTTTCATTTGTTCGAAAAAGTTGATTTGAAATTCTATTCCTCTAGCTAGTTTAACTTTTGACATATATATATAGGCTTAGTAAAATTTAATTACTCTTTGATCCTCTAACATGCAACCACCTATATATATATATATATATATATATATATATATATATATTACATGCATCATGCATGGTCTTAATTGTCATACTAATTAATTAAGTTATCTGCTTAATTAAAATATAACCACTTTTCACGTAATATTCCTCCTCCGCAAATGGTTACATGCGTGCCACCCTCTCAATCTTCTCCAGTTAGAAGGAAATTTATATATACCTTACTCCATATATTTTTTTTAAATATTAAATGAGAGTTAAGATTATTAAATCACTTGTACTAAATCTTGAATATACGATTTCTTGCACAAAGAATAATGTAATAATTTAAGAAGCAAATTAAAATGTCATCTCTTAATTAAAGTTTGAATTTTTTTTTTATTATAATAGTTTTGCTTTAATTAAAATCATATAGTGTGAGATGACAATGGAGAACTCCATTTTAATAAAAAAGGAGAGGTTTGAAAGACGTGGATCAATTAATAATTAGAGGGGTTAATTGGGTCATAATTTGGGGAAATAGGGACAGAACGGGGTGTCGTTGTAAAAAAATAACGAACCCTAACTATAAATGTGGGCCCATGGCACAAATCCCCAGCCCACTAAACATATTTTATTAATATTTTTTCATACAAAAAATGAAAAGAATTGTGACAAAAAAACATTACCCCCTTATAAACACTTAATACTTTCCAAGGCAAAGCTAACCTCTCTCCTAAACTTCTCTCTTCTCCTGTCATAGTCTCATCCAAGTAAAGAAAGGAATTCTCAAGAGGTTATATATCCATTATATATAGACCTACCCCTTCTCTCCGTTAGCTCCCCTTCCCTCTCTCTCTCTCTCTCTCTCTTTCTCTCTGTTTCACACTCTCTCTAAAATGGATGCTTCATTAGGATTCAGAACAAGGATGATACCTATTTTTCTTGTATATATTCTTTTCCCCTCAGGTGCATTTCCTTTTCATCTAAGTACCGTTTGTATGCGTACTAGCGTAGAGCATATATATATAGACATTTTTTTCTCAACCAAGCCAACTATTGCCTCTGATATCTCTCCATTGGCCCGTGAAAATGGAGATATGTCATTGTGCACTGAAGCTTAACTAGCAAGATTTCAACAAAATATGCATGCAGGCGGAAAATAAGAAAACAATGATCAGAAAAAATGCATGCTCAAAAAATTTCCTTCGTTAAGTTATATATATTTGTAGATATACATTTATACTTTTTCTTGAACTCATGATTTTCCCCTTGGCATTTTAGAGTTTGGATTGTTTCAATTTGGTTCAAGCCTTGGGATAAACTATGGACAAGTAGCAAATAACCTGCCATCACCAACGGAAGTGGTATCAATTTTAGGCTCCCTTCAAGTTACCAAGACGAGGATTTACGATACGAATCCCCAAGTTCTCACCGCCTTCGCCAACTCTGGCATTGAACTCATTGTCACTGTACCAAACGACCAGGTCGCTTCGATGATGAATCCATCTCAGTCTCTACAATGGATCTCAACTAATGTAAAACCCTACTTGCCGGCCACACGCATTACCGGTAAGTACTATATATGCTCTAAGATGTTTTTTAGGCCGGTAACACAGTACAATAAGTTTTCTGCAAGAGTTATTTTGTATGATTTAAATGTTTTATCCTTTTATAACAGTAGTCCATTGCATCAATAATTTCACTTTAATTTCATAAATAAACTATTTGAAGTATTACTTTATATTTTTGTTTTATTACAAACTATTTTGCAAGTTAATTAAGTATTGATTTTTCCTTGAAGAATGGACCACATATTATCAGAGAAAGGTTGCAAAAAGCTGAGAGGTTATAGCAGTAACATGCGGCCTTTTCCAGGACAAGAAATTAATGTGCACCATGTAATTAAAATAGCATATCAACCACAATCTAAAAACATTTTGTTCCATATTACTTTAAACTTTGCGTTTGGAATTTGCATAAATACCAAAGGCAATTGACTTTGCAAAACGGTCCCCCTCTCAAAAGATGTACAGTATAATTGTATATTGAAGATATGGTGCTCTTTCAGAAACTAAGAAGGGGATTATTCTTCAAAAGCATTTCATTTTATTTCTTAGCTTTGCAAATAGTATCATTTTGATGATGCATGCATTTACAGAAGTAATATGACGTATAAATATGCTATATAACATACATATATATAGATTTTCTGTAATTTTTGTCATGCACTTTTCCATGTGTAAATTTATTTTCATTCAATTTCTTGATGCCTCATATATAAGTGAAGCCTATTATAAATCAACAAATAACCAGAAATTCCATTCTGTAACAGGCATTGCAGTAGGCAATGAGGTTTACACGACAGATGACGATACCCTGAAAGCAAACCTCGTACCGGCCATGGTTAGCATGCATTCAACACTGGTACAACTAGGGTTAGACTCCTACATCCACATTACCACTGCCGCCTCCTTGGCAGTGCTTGAGACCTCATTTCCTCCCTCTATGGGTTCATTTACACCAGAGCTTGCACCACAGATGTCTCAATTTCTCAGTTTCCTTGCCCAAACCAAGGCACCCTTTTGGATCAATGCATACCCTTATTTTGCCTACAAAGACGACCCGACTCGAATTCAGCTCAACTATGTGTTGTTCAACCAAAACAATGGCATGGTTGATCCGAACACACATTTGCACTATGACAACATGCTCTATGCTCAGGTATCGTCATCAATTAATTTCATTTCGAATCATTAACTAATAATCATTCATGAATCAATTATTTAATTAAGCTTATTGAATACTTTAATTTAATGATTCTGTTGACAAAAAAAATGTACATTTTTTTTTCCATGTTTCATATTAGAATATTTGTTGTCATGAGATTGGTCAACAAGATATAGAGATCCGTTAAAAATAGAAATACAAATCTGCACTGTATTATATTACATTTAGGAGGGTGGATCTGCAATTGTAACATCAATCTTAATTAATGACTTCCCTTTTTCTGCATTCAAATCATGTACAAACAGGTTGATGCTGTAACATTTGCAATAGCAAGGCTTGGATATGGCAATATACCAGTACAAGTGTCGGAAACTGGTTGGCCGTCCAAAGGGGACACGAATGAAATAGGTGCATCACTTGAAAATGCTAGGGTTTACAACAGGAACCTGCTGGTGAGACAGCTGAAATCTGAAGGAACTCCTGTGAGACCAAATCAAAAATTGGAGGTGTACCTTTTTGCTCTGTTTAACGAGGACCTGAAACCGGGACCAACATCTGAGAGAAACTACGGGTTGTACCGGCCTGATGGTACCATGGCTTACAATTTGGGGCTAACATCTCTGAGTAGTACATCTACTGCTTCACTTTCTCTCACCTCCTCTGCCTCTCCGGTATGCCAAAATATACTTGTCGGTTTATCCCGATTTTCTTACAAAGTAGCTTGTTACTGAAAAATGAAAAAGATGCCATTTAATTAATAAAACATCAAATATCAATCAGTGATAACCGCAGTAAGCCTTTAATGAATAATACTTGATAAAAGTATAAATACTGAATTCCTCTGTTCATTCTCAGTCTTTTATGTTACAAAGGAGAAACAAAGAGGTGCTGGTAGATTCTTCTGGGACAAAATTAATAAACAATTTAATTAGATCAGAGAAATCTGACCGTTGACAATGGACATTTAAAAATTAAAATATACTTTTTTTTGTTTGGTTTTTACAATTCTTAGAATAATGAAGAACATCTTTTAACAAAGTAAGAGATTTCATTACTTAAACTATATGACAAGAGTATATTCGATACTTGTTGAAAAAGAAATATGGTTAATCATGTAATCAAGATATTGATTTTTAGTCTAATCACAGTCACATTGAAAGAGATCTACGATAGCATACTTAAATGTGGAAGGACAGAAATCTAATCAACTATGCTTTGCTTTTCGAGTCAATAAATCACATATTTAGTGCGCTAAGTACGTTGCTAGAGGCCTAGTGAGGGATAACAAAGGCCAATAGTATTTAAAAAATATATCAAACCAATCCTGCTAAGGGCCTCATAATTGAATTAGTTGATTCCATACTCCATAGTCCATAGTAGTTAGTTGTTAAACATGATTTTAATGTTAAAATTCTTCGATTATAAATACAGGCAAACAAGATGGCATTTGAAAGCTTGAGGAACTTGATCATAGTATGTGTACTAATAATTCATGCTCTAATGAGATAACCAAAAGAGTTTTCTGGTTTGGCTTCCTTGGTGAAGGACAGAATATCAAAAATTTCTTTGCTAATTTCCAAGACCAAAGGAGGTGTACCAAATCCAGGTATGGACCGCTTATCCAGTTATCTTTTCTCGTTCCTTTTGTGAAAATATATTTACCTTATCTTATAGTACAACTTCCCTTTATATCTTATACGCCATCGGAGGAAAAAGGCACCTTTGTTTCTTTCTCAAGTGCGTTATGACTTATGATGTCTTCAGTTTGCGCCTCTTGTAGCTAGCTTCTCTTCTATTAATAGTCCAATTCAAAAATGGTTTACCACAAAGTGATTTTATCTTTAGTATAAGCAATCCTTGATAATTAGAGATATAACATAAATTAAACACATAACACGGAAAATTTAACATTAACTTGTCTTCAGTTTTTTTTTTTGTGCCACAAAAAAATATGTTGTTTAAAACTACAGATTCCTCATAGAGTTAGCTGGATATTGTAGTGTTTCCTCTTTTTATATATGTACTCCTAACATTTCTTCCTTTTATGAAATAGCACTACCTTCATATATATATATTTATATATTAAATTAATGTTAGTATACTTGCATATCATAGTGTTCGATATCATTTTGTACTTATATCATGATTTTAATTATTATTATTTTTATAAAGTATCTACACATCTCTGCACTCCTTTCACCACACAGCTTACCTAAGCAACCATTTTATGGGACCAATGTGACAAAAGGAAAAAGGGAACACTTTGTGTTTGACAGTACATTCTTAACACATGGTTTGTTTAAGATTTTATGTTGTTTTGAGTTTCTGTATATCAACCATGTAAGCAATTAGTTCAGAGTGCAAATTTTCATACAGAATTAGCTGGCATGGGAACAACTGCACCTGTATCCATATATATATATATGCCATTGATAGGGATTGACAAACTAATTCATATCATATATAGCTAGCAAGAGATTCCCATAACTATATATAACTAATTCAAGTTATTTGAGTTCAAGATGTCTACAACTTTCCACACTTTAATTAATTAGCATGCTATCCAGTGTCGTTTGTCTAAACCTTTTCCCTTTTTGCAATTGTAGGAAAAGCAAATGTGTTAAAAGGGATTGATGGCCCCTTTGGCCCTTTGGCTACGTGGATCACACTACAATCTCTACCTCTAGAATTCTCTCTCTCTCTCCTTACTTTATATTCTTTGATTTCTCTTAAGGGCTCTTATCACACACCAATTAACCAACCGGCTCAAATGGCGTATTATTATATTAATAAGAGGGGAATAAGTAGAGACTTAATGGAGGATTATTGGAACTTGCGGTGCTTTCTGCGGAATAACTTTATTCTCTGACCAAAACCGTAGGAATTGTTTACATGTCTGTTATTGGGGACATGTGGATGTGTAAAGAGTGCTTTTGAGGTGTGTACATATATATATATATGAGGGTTTACTTCTTTAGCACAATGTATTCTTTGGAATTACTTGATTGATTTGACAACTGATTCTTTATTTATTATCAAGAAATTTGGATCTTGCTTTGCTAGTGCCATTTCCGTCATGTTATGTTATCTTTCTAAGTGCAAATAGTGGGGAAATATTAATCTTTAAAAGTGTGTATCTATTTAGGTGTGAAAGGTTTCCACTGTCTTAATTTTTCCCTTGATTGAAAGACATGGAGATACCAAAACTATGTACTCAATTATTCCGATATTAATTATGCATGCACTGACTACATTGAAGCAAACGCAGAATCAGAACAAAAATATATATTCATGTAAAAAGAAGCGATACCAAAGTATACACACGACGGAAATTATATATTGAATTAAAAGGACATAGATAACAGAAAAGAAGTAAACTCATGTCAAAACTACCAAAATTATATATTTCTTTGTACGTTTCGTACCAATTGGGAAAAAAAAAATAACAAAAAAAATATAAAAAAAAAACAAAACACCCTTCTGCGACCGATTTTGACCCATCAGAGACCGGCCAAGCGGTCTCTGATGGTCTTCTGCCATGTCACCACACAGCATTAGCGACAGATTTCATCGGTCGCTAAAGGGGTCATCAGCGACCGGCGCCTGACCCTTCAGCGACCGGTGACGTCAGCGGGGTGATCATCAGCGACGAAGCATCTGCGTCCGGGTCATCTGCGACCGATTTTGGTCTTCAGCGACCGGTAGACCCATCAGCGACCGGCGAAAATACCATCAGCGACCGATTTGGCCGGTCGCTGATGGGTATGATTGCTGTAGTGTTGTTGTGCTGCCACACCTCAGGCCCAACACAGCAACACTGTTTTCTTCTCTTTCTAATCAAAGATCAACCTAGAATCTCTAAATCAATGACTAAGTATATGCATTGCATGGAGCTTTGCATTGTCATGAATTGTCACTTTTCAGTCTGAAAAGGAACAGGCTCGATCACGATTGGGCCGAATGTTTGGTTCATAGGATATTCCTTTTCCAAAGATTGCAAAGTCACCAGCTTTTTTTTGCTTGTTTTTCCTTTTCTTTACCTACAGCTTCATCAGAAGGATCCGCCTCTGCTCCTTTTTTTAGAGAAAAGGAGGGCCCTGCTTTTCCGATCCGAACCATTCAAATTTGTTGAAATTTATATATGAGAAAGTTGTTTTATCGAGATACGTGAATGCAAATTTTTGAATGGTTCGGATCGGAAAAGCAAGACCCTCCTTTTCTCTAAGAAAAGGAGCAGAGGGGGATCCTCATCAGAAAGCATGATATTCCATGCCTACTTTTAAAAAGATTCGAAAGGTCTATCAGATTATACAGACAACAGGTTATAGACTGTACTGCTTATCCATGCAAACATAGCATTTTGTTGCATATAAAGTATAAATATACGAAATAATTCAACTTTACCACTGACCAAAGGAGGTGTCACAACAACTTGGCATTAACATGTCATTTTATTTTCTTCCCCTTGAATTTTTTCAAGCTAAAAGGGACCATTGAAGACTCGACTATGAATTATTGTAACAAAAAGAACAGAAGTTCTTGAATGCTTCAACATATTTCTCAGGTAAAAAATGCAACTAATTAAACAGATAGAATGGATAAAAAGACTAATGCATATATTAAAGAGGAAGCACTTGTGCAATGGACATACCATGAAACAAAAATTCACAAACAAAGCTCCTAAGATTTATTTTCCTGTTTTACTAGCTTATACCACTCATTGTACAATCCCAATTAAACATGACAGCATCATACCTCTGCCAAACTATGCAAGTTAAAATCATGTACAAACACAAGTCTAAAGAAGCAGTACTATGTAGTGGATTCATCAACTTTACTCTTGACAATCTGAAAAGCTGGGTTCACCCAGGTGCCACAGCTGCACTGCATCCCAGCCCAATTAAATGAGCCCAATCGGGCCTCACAGCCAATGCACAACAACTTGTCGGCCGAATTTCCTTCTTCCACTGCACAGTTTTCACAATAGAAGATTTTAAATTGTGTTGTTGCAAATACCAATTTCTCAGAAAATGGAAAGCATGTTAATATAATAGTATATCAACCCAAATAAAAACACCACGACATAATATTTAATTATTTGCTTATTATTATCAAATTTTTGGGTAGATTAGATGGTTGGATAAAAAACTAAGTTTATGCAAGCATTTCAGTCTCGGATTCCAGGACAGTAACAGTACAGTAGAGTTCTGCAAACATTGAAACCAGACAGGAATGGGATGAAATGTATCAATCACTATGAATTAACATTTTACATAACATTATTGCAAATAAACTATATTACATGGGAATTTTACATTCAATGCTTAATGGGATAAATGCATTATTAGACCTTGCACTTTTTAGCCATTGGCAATTTCTTTCCTGTACAATGGATTTAACTGTGCTTATACTTCACAAGATTGTGCACTACTAATCCGTGGATTAAATGAGAAGACAGACGCTGTTGTCAAATTATAATAATATTCAGTTTCCTACCTTTGATTAAGAAGTGTATATATGATATCTAAATCCAACCATTGCCTTCAATGAAATGACATGCTTGCATATTCATACGAGTACAAGACATAATTGCTATTGATTGAAAGCATGCCTGAAACAGAAATAACTAGAAAGAAGCTTTACATATAAGCAATAAGAAAATTAAGTACTTACCGACAACGTTTATTTTAACTGTATTCTTCTGAGAAAAAGAAGGGAATTAATTTCCAAAACATACAACACTCCACAAATAATTATTGTAGGAACTAAAAACTAAAATATTTCAAACAGAAACTGCTATAGAAATTAACATATTATTCATATTATGAATTACTAGAACCAAAACAAGTTCATTACAATATCCTAACCATTCGACTTTTTTATGTGCAAAAGGATAAAAAGATCAAAAAAGAAATAGCAAACAAATGGACTACGACAAATGAAGAATGTGTAGATATCATTGTTTGAATAGAAGAGAAGTAAAACCAGTGTCCTCATTATATGTTAAAGGAGTCAGGCTGTCAGCCTTCTCCATTTACCACTGGACTGACAGTGGCATATAGCATATTATTGTGAGGTACAGGCACCAAAATAATAAAAATGAAATTGCAAGACTACAAAATGCTCAAATGAACAAAGACTAACAATGGAGTCATGCCAGAAAATATATATTTGGGCCCAAAGAAAGCCGCAAACAATCTGATTTTATGTATTATTTTTGTTATCATCTCTTTTGGTTTTTCCTTTGTTCTAGTTGGGCTGGTTTTATACAGTTATTTAGTTTGCAGAGAGGATGACAGGAGCACAGCATAATTGCATTAGCACCATACCAGTAAGTACCAGCCAAGTGCTTGTCAAGACTCGAGACAAATTCCTCGTGCAGTTAACACCATTTGTGTGCAAACCATACACAATTATTCTATACGGGAAAGTATTTCTCTGATTTTGATAAAGAAACAGTCAAATTCAAGCCAATTAATATAGTGTCAAATTCTAAGCAAGACAAAGCACTGAGCTCACAAGAGTGATTATGATATCTAGAAAATAACATGCAGGACAATATCGGGCAGGGAGGCAAGGAAAAAAAAATAAAGGAACATATGAGTGAGATTGGTACCGGATCGCATCCACTTCATGGGCTCAACAAAAATGGCGGTACACTCTGGTTTCTTCTCAGACCAGTTGTTATCACGATCCTTCCACCTGAAGCACTTTTCACCTTCTCCTTGTTTGTGTGGTATTACACTTTCCTCTGAGGCTACTATTCTCCGGCACTTTTTGCACCGGTATATTACCTTTGGTTTTTCAGCTGTCTCTGGTTTTTCCGCTGTCTCCATATCCTGATATACACAAGTGAAATACAAAATTTCTACAATATAGTCTGAGCCTTCCCAGGTGAATCTAGGATGGAATCATTTCAGGATAAATTCACACCATATACCAATTAACTAGTTCAAAAACCACAAATAACAGAATATTTGACCTAATTTGAGAAACTATTCACAGTAGATTCTTCGTATAATTAATTTTCCCTAGATTAAATTAGATGTACGACGATAAATCGAGATTTAGTAGAGAATAGGTGTAGCAACAAACCGATGTCAGGAGCTTCCCTCGGAGCTTCAAGATTCGTCGGAGGTAGCTAAGGGAAAGCCGAGACTGAGAGCAAAAGATATTGATGGATCCCCTCCAATTCAGTAAAGAAATGGCGAGTTTACTATGGCCCAGCAGATTGAAAAGCCTCTTTAATAAATGGCCGGCCCATAAAATCCACACTTTGGGCCTTCGTTTTCTACTTTTCTCACAGATAGTGTGCGTTTGAAGCCTTGTAGGGATGGATCATGATACAAATGCTACACAATATTTTATTAACAATATCATACTAATTAATTAGGTCACGTTAGTATGGATAAATAAAAATTTATAAAAAATACCGAAAGTAGATAAAAAAAATTTCTATAATATTTATTGTTCGTTATAAAGTAATTTTTTTATGGAGTATCAAACACGAGTTATCATAAATTTATGTAAGTTTTCTCAGTTAATTTTGTATATTCTCTAACAGAAAATAAATACTAAAAAATTTACAGTCTAATTAAATAAAAGAAAAAATAATAGCTGACCGCTAAACTGACAGCCCAAGAAAATTGGTTTTTTTTTCTCAGCAGCTCATTTATTAACCATCAGATCCCTACCATAGTAAATGTTCAAGAAATAAGAAGGTTGGATTTAACTTATTTTCAGGCATGACATTAAAAAAGCACAATTAGTGTGCGTTCTTTTTTTTTTTTTTTTTGGGTAGAAAGTCCGTAGGTGATTGTATTGATTTAAATAGTTACAAACTAGTTGTCTATGAAAACATATAGCTGTAAACAAACAAAAATGCATAGGGGATGTGCATCATCATAGTGATTGTTGCCGTTGTATGTATATTGCAACCGAGAAGGCACTGAATCCAAATCGGATCGGAAACTGAATCGATTGGACCAGGACAATCACCAATTAGCCGAGAAGACATTAGATCAAATCGAACCAGAAACTGAATCAACCAGTCCAGAACAGTCACCTCTAAGCAGAGAGAGAAGAGGAGAGGCAAAAAAAGAGAAAGCAGGAAGCAACAAAAAACAACACACAAATTAATAATTACTATGATGACGTATCCGATACACCAAAACGGATACGTCTGGTTGAAACCGTATTGTTTTGTAAACAAACAAGTTGTAATGTTTTGTAACTTTTCGTACTTCATAATTATTAATTTTCTCTTAAACAACTTAAGTAAATATTCTTGAGAAGTTGTGGTTCACCATGTATATTTACAAAACAATCAATATATCTAAAAGGAGTACATTTCAAGCACCCAAAAAAAAAAAAAAGTTGATATAATTAGTTGGAAATTTCAAAGATTGTAAATAATTAAGAACAGAAAATTGGTTTTTTCCTTGGTAGCCCATTTATTAACCATCGGATCCCAGACCCATCTTCTTCCCCCTTTGAACGAAACCTACTTAGCGCTTCCCCCAAATATCTTCTCCGATCATCAATCACATCCTTGAAAAATTAAATCCGAAGAAATTAGAAGGAAGAATCGGCGTAATTCGGACGGTGAGCCTCTCTTCCGAGTTTTTCTTCTTCTTTTTTTCGACCAAAACGTGGCTAGTCGGTTTGGAAAATCGCCCAATAATCGGATCGTGCGCTGCCGATAGATTTCCCAAACCATGGTAGCACAAATGCACTATTGCTTGCTGCGGTAGAAGGTCCTAATTTTAAGTAAGGTAATTCACAAACCAACAATCCGCTGGCCACCCCCTCACTTTGTCTCTGCCTCTCTCACTAGTATGCGATTAAATCTCATCATTATACCAACCTAGGCATATTTTGTGTTTTCTCTTGAGGCTGGTAATAGGAGGGAGGTTTTAGAGGGTAATTAGATTATTATGGTAGGGATAATCAATGAAAATTAGATATCATACCTTGCTTAGAGACTTTTTATGGATTTGCTTTGTTTCATGGAATTTCAATTTAGGCCCTTTAAAGCTGAAATACAGCTGGTACTTACAGTATCTGGTGCTCATAATATGAAATGATTTACATACTGGTATTGGAAGAGCCAATAACTGTATCAAGATTTGAGATTGAATTCCTTTAGGTTTTTAGTTTTGAAGATTTTTGAAGTAAATGCACAGGATTACAGATAGATGGCACCATTGAAAATTGAGACAGGCCATCAGGATGTAGTCCATGATGTGGCCATGGACTACTATGGCAAGCGGCTGGCAACTGCCTCGTCAGATGCTACCATTAAGATTGTCGGTGTGAGTGGCACAGCACACCAGCATCTGGCAACCTTGACTGGTCACACGGGCCCTGTCTGGCAGGTTGCATGGGCCCATCCAAAATTTGGCCCCTCACTTCTTGCTTCTTGCAGTTATGATGGCCGTGTCATCATCTGGAAAGAAGGTATTTTCATAAAACAATAGAACAAGGAAAAAGTGGTACCAGGCCAGTACTTCGTTGTATGGTAGAGTTAATGTCTTGATATAAAATCGGAGAAGTGTTATATCATAGCAAAATCAGACTTCAGACCACCCCCGTCATGTCTCAGTGGCTTTTTCTTGTTATTTTACATGCTTTTTTTTGTTATTAATAGGTCATCAAGCCTTTTGGTTGCTTACTTGTTGAGTTTTTGGTATTACTAATACCAATAACAGCATTCAAAATATTTTCTATTGGCAAAATTAGTACCAATTTTGGCCTCATCTTGTGGCCAGAAGCCACTAATAGGGTAGCACTGTGATCGATAGGTGCAGTCCCAGTATGCATTAGCTGGTATTTGCCAGTACCATAATCAACCGTTATTTTATCCAACAGGCGCAAAGGCTGATGAGTGGTCCCAGGTGCATGTTTTTGCTGAGCACAAGTCCTCGGTCAACTCCATTGCTTGGGCCCCACATGAGCTAGGTCTCTGCCTGGCATGTGGATCTTCTGATGGTAATATCTCCATCTTCACAGCCAGGCCAGATGGTGGATGGGACACAGCCCGCATTGACCAGGCCCACTCTGTTGGGGTTACCTCAGTCTCATGGGCCCCTTCCATGTCCCCCGGTGCCCTTATTGGGTCAGGCTCCAACATGTCTGACCTTGTCCAGAAACTTGCCTCTGGCGGGTGTGATAACACTGTCAAAATCTGGAAATTGTATAATGGTGGTTGGAAAATGGATTGCTTTCCGGCTTTGCAAATGCATGCAGATTGGGTAAGGGATGTGGCATGGGCCCCAAATCTGGGCCTGCCAAAATCAACTGTGGCAAGCGCATCTCAGGATGGGACTGTGGTGATCTGGACAATGGGGAAGGAGGGAGACCAATGGGTGGGACGCGTTTTGAATGATTTTAAGACGCCAGTTTGGAGACTTTCTTGGTCACTTACGGGAAACATACTTGCTGTGGCTGATGGGAGTAATAATGTGACATTATGGAAGGAGGCAGTCGATGGGGAGTGGCACCAGGTCACTACTGTCGATCCGTAGGTTTTAAGTTTTGAATAGTAATGAGAGTACTAAA
Source organism: Carex littledalei (assembly GCA_011114355.1). Classification (NCBI taxonomy): domain Eukaryota; kingdom Viridiplantae; phylum Streptophyta; class Magnoliopsida; order Poales; family Cyperaceae; genus Carex; species Carex littledalei. Next base: position 2,160,787 of record CM022088.1, read on the forward strand.
TTTCCCTTTCTTTTTATTTGTTCGATTAGTATTTGATGGGTTTATAGTACTGGCCTTTCTGCAGTGGTCCAATATTTTGCATCTTCTATTGTTGGTTTTGGGTTCCAGCTCTTTCTTTTCTCATGAAATTTTACTATTATGTGGCACAAAATCATAGAAAGAGTTGACCCAGTTGACCTTGTTTATCCATTGCATCTTCCTATTTAATTTGTTTTTTCATTAACATTTTTTTCAAAGAAATTGCTGATCTATGATGTGTATGTCATCTTCCTTGTTTAGTAGTTGGTGCGCTTGCACCATTTGTGCATATATATTCAGTGTATATTTTTGCCGCATATGTTTTCTTTCCTATGCTTTATCTTGTTGTACCCATGGTATCATTGTTTTATGGTTTTATGTCAAATTTATTTTTTAAACAGTGCTAAAACTTACTGTATTGTCCAGGATAGTATATTCACGTGTTTAAGAATTTGCTTTGTTTTTTCCGTGATGTCATCAAAACATTATATGGTGTTATTGGTCCAACTTTCCTTTAATTTTGTGCAGATTGCCATGGTTTGATAACTCCAATCAAGAGAGCTTTTCTAATCACCTTCTATTTTATATCCAAAATTTAAACCGTGCCCCTTCTATTTCTAATCATCGCCAAATTTCTCGTGTAGCCGAGTTCCCTCTCCTGGTGTGATTTATCCTCAGTTCCTCACACAGATCTGAACCCTTCATCATATGCTTTCGAAATGTGCATTTTTCTAACTTCAAACACAATTATAGCAAGAGGTGGTTGAAGATATGCAGAAAAGAATAATAGGAAGGCTTATTTTCTCAGTCAGAGCATGCTAAATTCTGGAGCGCAAAATATTGGCCATTTTGGGCGTGGAAGAGTAGGGGTGTAAACGGATCCGGATTATCCGGTCCGAATCCGCTCCGTATCCGGTTACTATCCGTATCCGTTTTAAACGGAGCGGATACTTAACGGATACGGATACGGATATATATTGAACATAGTCAAAATACACGGATACGGAAACGGATAAATTTCTATACCTCTAAACGGAGCGGATATCCGCATATATCCGTATCCATATCCAAAGCGATTTCTATATATGATGTCTCACTTTTATATCTTTTCACTCGTGGGACTAATTTTTAGTAGAGATCCGGACCTTATATCTTTTATATTTTGTAAATCGAACGTGTTATATGCTGAAAGGATTTCATATTTGAATTTTATTAATTGATATTTGTATCTTAAAATACATATGACTCAATATCCGACAATTATCCGTTCCGTATCCGTATTCGGAGATTATCCGCTTCGTATTCGTATTCGGTTAAGGCGGATATGGTTTTGAGTTTTGATATCCGTTTATTATCCGTATCTGTATCCGTATCCGCTCATTGAAAGACGGATACGGATTTGGTATTAGCATTATCCGCTCCGTTTACACCCCTATGGAAGAGACGTCAATATATATATTTTTTTATTTGAAAGAAAGATTCAAAGAGAGACCCGTCATTATTATTAATATCCAAAGTTAATTACAAATTAATAAATATACCCACGTTAGCTGGATATTAATTACAAATTAATAAATATACCTACTGAGTTTGTTTAAAAATGCCCAACCCGGCCATTAAATGGTCGGTTTGGACATTTATATATGTGTGTGGAGGGTAAGCCCCTATCTCTTTTCTTATTTAATTATTTTCTCAACTAATCTAAATACCCTGACGGTTAATATTCTTGAAATTGCAGAAGGACGCGAAGCAAATGTATGAGCCAGTACTTTTGCTGCAGCATTGGTCGTGGTCACGGTTATCAGTGGGCCAGCCTATCCCGAATGAGCCTCCGGCGTGGGGACAGCCCAATCAGTTCAGATGCCCGGCATACAACAATAATGACACGGTACTCACCACTACAGGGATCAGGGCCACGGTGGTACCTGGGTATCAAGCCGGTCCAAGGACAGCTACAGAGCAGATTGTTTGGACTCCGTACGATGAGCTCTACGAAAGTTAGAGGTTGCTGAGGATTTGTTTGGAGCAGCAGGAGAGATAGTGGTACAGAGGTCCACTAGTATGCTTCTAGATAGTAGAGCACCACTATCCAAATTGGGTACTCCGTCAGTTTGGTCAGGTGTCATTGATTCCCGCATATCCAGATTTGCCGAGGTCTGAGATGAAAAGGCTACACCAGTAAGTCATATTCTATTATCTGTTATCTCCATATTACTTAATAGCTTTGTATTGCAACTAACGTGTTCCTTACAGTACTAGCCACGGTTCTTATGGAGGCAGAGATTGGAGTGAGCATATGCGAAGTATTACGCTAGGGCAGCGGCTCCGGGAGACGCTGATATGTGGTAGATGCCAGATGATTTTACGCAGACCTCGGGACATCCCCTATTGAAATATGAGTCTTGGTACTTGTTGGTCTGCATGGCATCGGTGTATTTACAGGGCGATTACGGTACCTTCCTACACCAGAAGATCCAGGAAGACCCAGAGGGTTACACCCCCAACGGTCGCAAATGGGCTCGCGCGGTAATGCACCTAAAATAACACATTTTTTTTACTAACTGATTAGTTCATAAATTTTTTATCTAACAAATTATTTTTTGGCAACTTTTAGTGGCGCTTAAAGGTTGCGCGCATGGGATCAAAATGCTGGGAAAAAGGGGTTGGAGAGCTTTTGGGTGTTTTTTATTGAAGAGCCATGCCAATTTTGTTGAGGATGCTGGGCACGGAGGTAGCTCATCAACATGCTGCGAAACACCGGAGAGAACATCGACTGGAATAGGGTAGATCCGGCCGAGCCTGACACGCCCCTCATTAGAGCTAGTGAGTTGCCATCTCCCCCTGAGAGCAACCAGAGTGGGACTACCATCGTTGGGTATTGTCCATGACTGGCTGGCATGCATTCTATGACGCACAGGCACGTCCAGTTCACCCTCCAGTAAGTCATATTTCTTTAGCTGTCAAGTTAGTACAAATTTCTTCCTTAAGAGCAAATTTACTTAATTATTTGTATGATTGCAGGGTCCAGCCTACATGCCGCCACCGTCAACGCAGTAGGAGCCTTCGGAGTTCTTTCTTATAGAGGAGGAGGGGCCATCTTTCAGTCTGGATGACTTCGAGTTCGAGGACCCTCCGGAGTTTGAGCCTCTGAGACGACGATATGATACAGAGCTACCTCATGATAGAGAGGCCAGTGGTAGCCGGTCTCAGACTCAGCCTGACTTTGCGACTGAGTTGGCAGCATCCATCTTCTCTACACCCCCGCTAGTCCCTAGGGGTGAGGATGAGAATGTCTGGGATACCGCGGTACGGATGAGCATAGAGGCTGAGGCCGATGCCGTTACACCTGATCAGGGAGTCTGGCAGGGACCACCTGATCAGGGAGGATGGGAGGGACTCCCAGATAGAGAAAACAGGGGACAACCACCTCAGCGATGGTCCCCCTCTGGTGGTCGTCGCCGCTGAGTCCCGTTTTTTATGGTAGTTTTAGTTAGATTGTTTTGTTGTATTTACATTTGGTATACTATGATGAGTATTTTATGTTTAGATTATCTTATGTTTTGGTTCTTTTTTATGTGCTACTTTATAGTGTTTTTATGGTAGTATTTATATATTTTTTTTAGATTTTTTTGTCACTAAATTATACTAAAATAAACTAAATTATGTTAAATTATACTAAAATAAATCAATTATGCTAATTATGCTAAATTATACTAAAATAAATTAGGAGAGTTCAAATAGATAAATAGCAAAGCAAAAATAACATGCATACTACAACATAAAATCTAAACAGAACATACTACAATAACATAAAATGCACACCACATATTCTCATATAGCAAACACTATGGCTTAGGAGTAGTGGAACTTTCTTTCGTCGTCTTCGAAGGCCTGCACGCAACTCACTCTCACGTTTGGAAACGATAATCGTTTACCAGATTAGCATTCTTGTCGATACATTTGGGGTGAACTCTTACGCCACAGAGATGTCAAAAAAATATTTCCTCAATGTCTCCCTTGACCTGACATGCATGGTACAATAGCTATTCAGGTGGAGGGTCGATATCGCCGAAGTTCTCGTAAAGAACGCTTCTAATAGTCGGATCATCTGTGGTAGCATATTCTTCAACATCTTTGGGTGGAAACCCTAAACGAGATAAGTGTCTCTTCAAGCGAGCTTCATCCGTCCAAAAATTGTTAGCGAGGGATATCCGAGCATTGTGTGCAGTTTCACTTTCTCCTTTTCGAAGTTCGGATTTGAGTGTTATGGTAAGATCTAGGGTTTGAAATGAAAGTTATGGATTAGACAATTTATATTAATTCTAAATAATTTCTAAAATAAATAAAAAGAAAAAAATAATAAATTTACAGGAAAATCGCCTCAAATATCGCCGTTTTCATCTCAGAAATCGCTCTCTCTTTCTCTCTTTCTCTTCCTCTATTTATGTTCTTGAGTGAATTGTGAGAGGTAGGAGAGAAAAAGATGAATATTTATCGGGTCTGAAATAGCAAAAAAAAAGTCCCAACTGGCCATTAAATAGCCGGTTTAGATATTTTTAAAAATACCCAGCTAAGGTGGGCATTATTATTATTATTTTATAATTAACTTTGGATATTAATAAAAATGTCGGAAGAGAGACTCAGGTGTTCTGTTCATTAAAATAAAGCAAAGGCAAAAAACTAACAGAGCTGTAATCCAAAACCAACAACAGAAGATGCCGGAAAAGATTAAAAAAAAGAGTCAAAATTGAAAAGATAAAAAGTAAATTAATTAATTAATTAAAAGTTAAATCTTCTGGAAAAGGAACGTTGGTCTGTGATTTCTTCAGCCAACTTGTATACATCCTTTATTTATTTCTGAAGAGGCCACCAAAAACAAAAACAAAAACAAAAACAAAAACAAAAATTAAGGAATATGAGCTACGAAACACAGTGCAAGACAAACCTTTCAACAATGATTGAAATCGTGTTGAGAGTGGGGCATATTAACACGGGACCAAAAAAAAAAATCAATTTTCCAGTTTATGGATAAAAATGTTAATTATGGTATCCGGATGTGCAGTAAGAAATACTAAAATATATTAACTAATTAACTTACCCTTCCACAGTATTAAGATTTGCACTACACATAATTAACATGTAAGATGAATATTCATGCAGTATATAATCTTAATTAGCCAATTAGCAACAATCATTACCTTTTAAGTATCATCATGTATTCATGTGGGATGATTTAAATAAATTATTAAAAATCTTAATTCACCAATGATTGGAAGTTTCATTATTTTATGATTTTTTTAAATTTATTTTTAATTCAAATAATTAAAAATAAACAAGTCTAGTTAACTATTGATTGATTAATTTTAATGCATTCATTTTTTTAATGTCTTGATCTACTATATAATAAACTCAATGAATACATCTCTCATTAAAATAAATAAATTTAACAGTTAGAATTTAGGATTTAACTTTTAAATCTTGAAATATATACAAATGAAAAAATATTGTAACATTTTGTGGCATCAAAAACTTATAACATTGGAATCCTTCTAACAATATGCAGTAGATTCAAACTTACAATCCATTATACGGAAGTACCTTAACCATAATATATCACTAGTTTCCTCCAAAAAGCAAATTAATCCTACCATGTGCTGTTTGGAGCTTTTCCAACTTGTAGTTATATATATATGGCTTTAATTAAGCTAAGTGACATGAACAATGTAATGAGTCCAAACTTCAATAATAACAGTGCATGTGTTAAGTTGGTATTATCTGCCCAGCTATAACATTTATTTTGTTTTACATATGTATTCTTTTTGTCGGCCAGTTATTAATTTAATTATACTTTTTTGTAATTATTATTATCTACCAACCATATACGAAATATTTAAGTTTCAGTAAAATTAAAAGCAGTCCAAAATAACATTCATCATATAGCTGTGACTCAACCAAATTAAGTGGTACCGCCTTTTGCATTTATTTTATATGAATGCGCTCAAATATAATTAAAAGCTCCTTAATTTCTCAGTTAAATCAAATTAATTTATGACTACCTCCCAGTTAATCAAATACAACGCTAATTTAATTGAAAATTAGATCTTATTGTAGAATGTTTTTTGAGAGGGTGTTATTCAGATCTTTTAATTATAGTGGATTTCAGATCAAATTCCAGTAGAAATTTGATTGAAATTTAGAAAATAGAAGTGTGTTTACGGATTTGGAATTTGTTTTAGGGTCTTAATTAATTTAGTGTACAAGCACTTAGTACGTCACTGACCTATATATATATAGAGAGAGGGGCTAATTAATATCAAAACGTTTGTTCCTAGCCCTTTGGTGCTACCAAATTGTTCTCCAATTTCCAAAGTTCAAACAGTCGATCCAAACCGTTAGATGTTCAATCTATATTAAAATGTGCTTGGAGACCAAATTTTACATATTTTGAAATTTTTTTACTATTTATTAAGATAGTTTGAAAATCACTGTTTTGAACGGTTTGAATCGACTGTTTGAACTTTTGAAATCGGAAAACAACTTGGTAGCACCAAAGGGCTAGGAACAAACGTTTTGATATTAGCCCCTCTCTCTCTCTATATATATATATATGTACGGGCTGATGAGATGATGTTTTTTAGAGTGGATATTCATATTCAAATTCTAGTGGGAACTGGATTAAAAATTTAAAAATAGAATAAATTCTACGGATTTATAATTAAATAAAACAAACAAGTACTTTGTGACCAATTATAAATTAAAAGCCGGTCCCCTCCATGAAAGAATTCATAAGCTCTAAAAACGGAAATTTCGTTATTTAATAATATTAATAATAATGAGTACAATTTTTATATATTAAATGTGGGTGCTAAACTGCTAATTAATTATTCAGGAAAGCAGTATATATACATGGTGTCTCTGTTAGACTAGTTACTCCTGAGGGAAACATATCTATATATCTTCTCTTAATTCAATTCTATAGAACAAGTCTATATAATATTCTTTCTACTTTGTCTCCTATATAAATGCAAATGCATGCTATAAGAACATTACGCCGCACCTTCCTTCCAAAACTAATGGCTACCAAACTAATAAGAAGCACCTCAGAATTATCCATGTTATCCTCTGTTGCTATGTTTCTCCTTGTAGCTCTAATTACTTTTGGCGAAAGAGCATTCGCCTGCAATCTCTTCAGAGGCAGCTGGGTGAATGACGACTCGTACCCGATGTACGAGCCGGCAGGGTGTCCCTTCATCCGCAAGGAATTCGACTGCATCAAGTTCGGCCGACGTGATTGGATTTACCTCAAATATAGATGGAAGCCTCAGTCATGTGATTTACCAAGGTTTGCTTTTTACTTTTTGTTTATATATATAGAGGAGGGATCAAGTTACAACAAAGTTACAACAACTATTTTTTTCATTTTCGAAGTCCAAATCGTCGATCCAAACTGTTCAACATGATTATCTAAATAAAATGTGCTTGCAGATCAAATTTTACATTTTTTTGAATTTTTTTACTATTTATTAAGATGGTACAAAATTCAATGGTCTGAATATGACTATTTTTTGTAAAATACTTAATAAATAGTAAAAAAATTCAAAAAAATGTAAAATTTGATCTGCAAGCACATTTTATTGTGGAGATCATGTTGAACGGTTTGGATCGACAATTTGGACTTTGAAAATGAAAAAAATAGTTGTTGTAACTTTGTTGTAACTCAAATTTGTTGTAACTACTTGATCCCTCCTCATATATATATATATTCCATCATGACTCTCTTGTTGATTAATTTAGGTTACATCGATCATCAGCACCAGTTTTACTTGTGCCCTGTATTCAATTTCAGTTTTGTCACCATTATTGCATGTCTTTAACTTGTTATTAATATCAATGTGTGTTTTTGTACTCCTAATATATGCAGATTTGATGGCATGGGTTTGCTGAGAAGGTGGAGAGGAAAGAGGATAATGTTCGTCGGAGACTCGCTCAGCCTGAATCAATACGAGTCCCTTCTCTGCCTGATTCACGCATCAGCACCCAATGTTTCGACCACTCAAGTAGGAGTGCGAAAGGGCCCTTTCACCGGGATTCGATTTGAGGTATTTTCATTTCAGGAGATTTTATTCTAGTCAATTACTTTGTTTGATTCAACGACACATCTGACAAGAAATTCCGAGGACTCACAACTATTCAAATGTTATCACACTGATATATAACTAGCAAGATCATACATTTATATATAAATGCTCTCTACGTAGGAAGTCACAGGTCCAAAATTCAAAATATTAAATAGTTAGATTTAGATAGCTTGACCTCTAACCTTTACTTAAAAAAAAATTCATACGTTTACAATAAAATTTACAGTTGCAATCCTTATATTGTGACAGCTTATATATAAACCAAACATTTGATTCAGACAGTATGTAGCGGTTGATAGTCATGTGAAATTATATTATGATTATAGAGTTAGGTTGTTCGCTAATATTTATTTCGGTCGAAATATAAATGATTTAATTATATTTATGTTTTCCTGCCTGAACGATTGATTAAATAACTCAGTGTGTTTTACATATTAAAATTTTGAAAGTCACCAAATTTTACTATTTTAAAAAGAATTACTATTTTTTTTCAAAACTTTAAAAATGATCCTATTTAATATATGAGCATTTTAATTTTCTTATTATTTTCTGTCCATCTTTTAAAATTCCACAAAATAGAAAAAAAAAATCCTCAAAATTTTAATACCATACAAGATTTTACTATGCAAAATGCATTGAGCAACTTGAATCGACTGTTCGGACACTAGATAACATAATTTGGGATCCAAATCTGCTGAAATCCAAAATCATGAACAGTAATGCTGAAATTTTTGAAATTTTGAATCCAGCCATTGAACTGTTTCGAGATACGTGCACAGAAAAACTAGCTGTTTCGAGATGCGTGCACAGAAAAAGTTGAACGGCTGGATTCGGAATTTCAGAAATTCCAGGAATATTGTTCATGTATCTCGGATTTCAGCTGATTTGAATCCCATAATTTGGGCCATTATATTATGAATAAACTATTTAATTGTACAGATTTATGCAATATTTAAAAATAGTCAACACTTATTAGTGTAAACAGTAAGTAGTGGACATAAAAGTTTTTCAAGATATAAGCATGTCAAAAGCCTATTCTAGTGTAAGTCAATCACTTTTCAATCCACTACATATCTTGAGGTAATGTATATAAACGGATCACATATTTTAGAAACATGCTCCACTAGTTGTGTTATTTTCATCAATTACCTGGAATTATTAATTTACACCATCACCTTCTCTTTCTTCTTTATTCTAATGTGATAAGATGAAAAGAATACTATAATTTCACTTCCGAATTTAGGATGCCTTTAGATGGCAATAAAATAGAATCTAATAATTAACATGATAGTATCATACAAATAGACGATTAATTGGTCATTTATAATAATAACTTGATTAACTAGAAAATTAATTGGTATACTTATCTCACTATTAGTTGATGTCACTATTGATATCACAATATTGATTCATAGCGCAGATTGGTTTGTACTCCGAATCAATATTTTTTGTTTCTAAACTCCAAATAGTCGATTTAAACTGTTCAACGTGATCTCCATATGAATATGCACTTCCATACTAAATTTTAAATATTTAAAGAATTTTGTACTATTTTTTTAGATAGATAGAATATCACTACTTTTGATTGATTGATCTAGAAATTTTAGATTTAAGTAATTTTCTACCTATCTTAAAATATATCAAAAATGTAATATTTGATTTACAATTACATTTTTATATGGAGATCATGTTGAACAGTTAAGATCTGTAATTTTTATATGGAGATCATATTGAACAGTTAAGATCGATTGGTTGGTTTTTTTAAATTTGAGATATTATCTATAATACGGACCACTATGTGCTATGCATGTACCATGACCTCACTTTTTTTTTAATTATTCAATCCTTTCAATAACCAAGTGATCTACATTAACATTAATAATATGAATTATAAATGCAATAAAAGTATATAACAAATAAATTCAAATGAATAATAACTTTTGGTGGTGCTCAGGCGAACTTTCGGTCAAGATAATGTGAATAAACATTGCCCCTAATTAACCTACTTGTCGTGCGATGGATGGTGGGAAAGGAATCAAACAATTATATAGGAAAAGAATTCTTTAGATCTACATGCATCTCATTCTCATGGTAGTCAGATTACACGCTGTCTCGAATTGGACTTTTGCATTAGCGGCTGGCATCCTCTGTTATTGTGCAATTCTAGCAACTTGCGTTATCATCAATTGCAGATAGGGGTGTTCAAATGGATCGGTTTATTCGGTTTTAAACCGAAATGGTAAATTTTGGTTTAATTGGATCGGTTGTTCGGTTTAAATGGTTCGGTTCGGTTTAGTTTTTGAAGAAGTTCGGTTTAAATGGTTCGGTTCGGTTTGGGATTACCAAATCGGTTTGAACCGAACCAACCGGTTTAATAAAAAATGAATCGGTTTATAATGGATCAGTTTATTTTGTGTGGTTTATAATGGATCGGTTTATCAAAAACTGGCTTGTGTGGTTATCAAAAATGTTATCCAAATCGGTTTGAACCGAACCAACCGATTTTGAAATGTTTATTTGTAACTTGAAATGTTTGTATTCGGTTCAACCGAACAAACCGAAGTTTAAATCAGCTTAATCGGTTCAGTTTTAGATCGGTTTGGAATTTTAATTCGATCGGTTTAGTTGGGTTTTCAAATTCAGTTCAAACCGCAGTTCGGCAAAAAAAATTCGGTTTGACCCGAACCGACCGGTTGAACACCCCTAATTGCAGACCAATTCCATTCCATATGCTAATTAAATTCCAATTGTATATATTCGTTTCATTCTTGTGCGTTCTGCCTAACTAACTCCAGAGCAAGCTCATTATAACTAATGTATCCCTGTACTGTACAAACAAGTGATCAATCAAACTATATATTCTTGTTAAAATATCACAATCAAAAGGATCCGAACCTGTTCCTATCAGCAACTAGCTGGTTGGTTGGGCTTTGGCGCTTTGCTCGGAAGAGAAGTGTCCGTCATTCTCTCCGCCAACGGTGGTCAAATTGTACATGTAGATCCGGTGCATGATGAGCTTCTACACCGATCGAGTCTCTGTGGAGGACCACAAGATATATGCTGCCAATATTGGAAGATGCAAATATAATGCATCGATCTAGCTACAACAACACAGACTGACAGACACACAACAAGTCGCCAATTCATTATATATGATTCTGTTTTCTGATTTCTAATTGCACAAAAAGATACCAGCAACAAGTGATATCTCATCTGGACTTTTTTTTTTCATTTTTCCTTCTGTTGCAGGGTTACAATCTGACTGTTGAGTACTTCGCTTCTCACTACCTAGTAGACATAAATGCGAGATCGATTGGTCGTGTGCTGAATCTTGATTCCATAAGTGCTGGTCACATATGGCAAGGTGCCGACGTGCTCATTTTCAACACCGGGCACTGGTGGCCCCGCAGTGGCCCCACACAACCGTAAGTCCTCCATCTCTCTGTAACACTTGAGAAGGATATAATTATAATCATATATCGAGCAAAGAAAGGGTGTGTTGTGCTCATCAAAGGGTTTGGTGGGCATAACTCTAAAGTTTATCGGATTGACTTCAAACGAAACAAATGCAGACTGTTGAAACCGATCTACTTCATGAGTACATATAAAATTTTGAAATTTTGAAATTCATTTAGTACAATGTCAAGCGGTAAAAAATTGATAAAAAAAAATAAATATATTACAATAACTCGTAAAACTTCATTTTTTTTTTTTGCATGTACAAAGTCATTTTTTTACCACTTGACTTTATACTAAATAAATTCAAAATATTAAAAAATATTCATGTACACGCATCACTCGTAAAGTAAATCGGTTTTAACAGTATGAATTTGTCTCATTTGAAATCAATATGAGAGATTTTGGAGTTATGCTCAGCACAACATACTCTAGCTTTGCTCATCATATATCTTCCACAATAGCTGATGAGAATCATTAGTTGGTTAAAAAGAAAATATTCTCAAATCTGATTCAATCACATTATTTATGAGATTTGTTATTAAAAATAGTATAATTGATTTTGACCATCTAATAAGCCAGAGGCAATAATTTAAGTCAAATTTTTTTTTCTTAATTTTTCATGCATACAAGAAGCTGATGAGCATGTTCATAATAAACCTTTTGCATCAATTAATTATTGCATAGATACCTAGGATAGAAACCCCTTGCTTTTGTATAAGAAGAGTATGCAAATTATGTATTCCAACTTTTTATCATGATTGCATCTTGGTGTTGAAGTAGTTAGTGCACTAATTATGTATATGTATATATACAGGTGGGACTTTATTGAAGATGGAGGGAAAATATTGAAAGATATGGACCGGACATTAGCATTCACAAAGGCATTACAAACATGGGCTAAATGGGTTGATAAAAATATAGGCCCATCTACCAAAGTCTTTTACCAAGGGTACTCACCCGACCATTACAAGTAAGTCCAACTACAAGAGTTTCAGTTTTTTTTTTTTTTTTTTTTTTAATTTCCTTTTTATAGTTGGGCTCACTTTCATGGAGGATAATGATTTTGGATTATACTATTTTATTTTTTAATTTTGTTTTTGTTTTTATTTTTTGCCAAGTTTTGGTTTCTAGCAATCATAATTTAGTACCAAATTGAGAAAAATCAGAAGGACATGCTTATATTTATGAGAACGGAGTAGGTCTGATGCTCATCGGACCTACTTTTAGGTTCAACGAGCATTATGACCGTCCGATCTATTTAAGATTTGGGCACACGAAAATTGAAACATACACGCACGAATTGTAAAGCGTTCTGCACGAATCTTAAAGCAAATCGATGGTGATTAAACCCATCGAACCAAAGTAGGTCCGATGCCCGTCGGACCTACTCTCATGTACATATTTATACATAGATTTTCTGTGAACTTTTCAGTGGCCAAGATTGGGGTGCAACAAAGCAAGACGGTTGCATGAAAGAAACACAACCTATCTTGGACTCATCAAAATATTTAGGAGGTGCATTGCCACAGGAGGCAATAGTAAGAAACATAATTAGCAGGATGTCTAAGCCTGCGTACCTGCTAGATGTAACTTTTCTCTCTCAGCTGAGAAAAGATGCGCATCCATCCAAGTACAATGGCATTAATTTCAGGAATGATTGTAGTCACTGGTGCATACCGGGTTTACCTGATACATGGAACCAGCTCTTTTATGCTGCTCTTATCCAGTCTTAAAACAGAGATATACTGATATTAATATACTGATGTATATTTAGGAGCAATTCAGGGAATTATAGTTGATTTTTTGGTGAATCTTTATATAAATTCTTATAGAAGCCTTTTCTAAATAAATGTCTTGTGCCTCGCTAGCTAAAATGATTACATAATTTATTTACTTTTTTTTTTTAGAGCTGGCGTTAGATTTCAATACTGAGAAAAGATAACATGAAATCAATAAGCTGGAATTGAAAACTGAGAATAGATGACAAAATGACAATTTTTATTCAAAAAAATAAATGAAATAAAATTTATATTTTCTAATATTTTCTATGACATTTAATACATGCAACAATATATATAGAGTGAGGCTACGGTGCTATGCATAGCACGGATTGGGTCCGTGCTACGGCTCAAAATTTGATTTTTCAAAATTCTAACGGTCGATCCGAACCGTTCAACATGATTATAAAATGAATATGTACTTGCAAACCAAATTTTACATTTTTTCGAATTTTTTTACTATTTTTTTAGATAGGCTGTTTTTGGATGGTCCAGAATGTTCAGATCAAGTGATTTTCGAAAAAATAGTAAAAAAATTCGAAAAAATATAAAATTTGGTTTGCAAGTACATATTCATTTTATAATCATGTTGAACGGTTCGGATCGACCGTTAGAATTTTGAAAAGTCAAATTTTGAGCCGTAGTATGGACCCAATTGGTGCTATGCATAGCACCGTAGCCTCACTCATATATATATATATATATATATATATATATATAGAGTAGAACTAGGGTGCTCTCGAGTTCACCAAGCCCTTGGTGAACTCAAGTCCAAAACTCATCGGATCGGCTTCAAATGACGAATCCAACCGTTCAAACCCATCTACGTACCTTACGAGTGATGCGTCTACATGCAAAAATTTTAAATTTTGAAATTAATTTTGCATAGAGTCAAGTGGTCAAAATTAGAAGGTTAATAAATTAATTTTAATGCATTCATTTTTTGACGTTTTTTGACCACTTGACTCTATGCAAAATTAATTTCAAAATTTAAAATTTTTGCATGTAGACACATCACTCGTAAGGTAGACGGGTTTGAACGGTCGAATTCGTCGTTTGAAACCGATCTGATGAGTTTTGGACTTGAGTTCACCAAGGGCTTGGTGAACTCGAGAGCACCCTAGTTCTACTCTCTCTCTCTCTCTCTATATATATATATATATATATATAGTATGGCTAATGTGCTTTCTCTAGAACTTCGGTCTCGTGCTTCCGGGGGCATATCTTAGTGTTTGATGTTCAAACAACAAATTCAAACCGTTAGATTTTCAATCTATATTAAAATGTAATTGGAGACCAAATTTTACATTTTTTGGAATTTTTTTACTATTTATTAAGCCACTTTGAAAATTCCAGATCATATGATCCAGACTGTTTTTACTGTTCACCCGGATCTGGAATTTTCAAAGTGGCTTAATAAATAGCAAAAAAATTCCGAAAAATGTAAAATTTGGTCTCCAAGTACATTTTAATATATATTGAACATCTAATGGTTTGAATTTGTTGTTTGAACATCAAACACTAAGATATGCCCCCGGAAGCACGAGGCCGAAGTTCTAGAGGAAGCACATTAGCCATACTCTATATATATATATATATATAGAATCTGGCTAATATGCTACGCGTATATAAGGGCCCCTCCGTGCTACGGCTCACTTTTTGAGTTTTCAAAATCCTAATGGTCGATCCGAACCGTTCAACATGATCTCCATATGAATATGTACTTGCAAACCAAATTTTACATTTTTTAGAATTTTTTTACTATTTATTAAGCCACTTTGAAAATCGCTGATCCAATGGTCCAGAAAAGTTTACTGTTGTGTACAAATTAGTGTTTTTTCAAAGTGGCTTAATAAATAATAAAAAAATTCTAAAAAATGTAAAATTTGGTTTGCAAGTACATATTCATATGGAGATCATGTTGAACAGTTCGGATCGACCGTTAGAATTTTAAAAACTCAAAAAATGAGCCGTAGCACGGAAGCCTCTATGCTACGCGTAGCACCGTAGCACTGTCCTGTATATATATATTTCACTAGTTGACCAGTCCTAAATCCGCCAACTGAAGTGGACTGGAGAGCTCACAGGGAGATTCTTGACATCTGGAAGAAACTACGATACAATCGAGGTTTTTCCTGTAGGCACATCAGCAGATAGTTTAATGAGTCAGCAGACTTTCTGGCTAAACGAGGCAGACAAATGGGACTCTTACTGGGGTTTTACTTACCCTATGTTCCCTTTTACTTTCAGACAACTTTTAAGTTAGTACTGGTCAGGGTTAGATACTGGTAGCTTACAAAGGATATGAATATCCTATTTTACTTTTCTCATGTTTCTAAATCGTTGTTGGAGCAGATTTTAGCTGCTGTGTACTAGGGGGCCTAAGGGCATGAATAGTGTTTTGACAACAGGGGGGGCGGTCCGGTCCGGTCCAAACCCGTCCGGTCCACGGGTCCGGGGGTTTGGACGGGTTCACGGGTGGGGGTATCACGGGTCCGGTTTTCGGAGGTCATACCCGCCCCGTGATCAACACACGGGTCCGGCAGTTCCACGGTCCGGTCCATGGGTCCGGAGGGTCCACGGTCCGGTCTGGTCCAAACCCGTTTTTTTTTTTTTTCTTGGTAAATGCTTGTAGCTTGACCAATACTGAGTAATTATCGTCCAGGAGGGAAGGTTGTGGATTAAGCATTGCTAGAAACAAATATTAATACATTTCTGTTGTAATATGCTGTTGTTGTTTTTTGTTTTTTACATTGTAACCCAACTTGACAGCTACTGTCAAGAGTTTCAAAAAAAAAAAGAGAGACAAGTTCTTGCAATATCATATTTAAGGGATGGAGTTGAAAAATTCAAATTGGAATTGCTGAATAATTTCGGAGTAAGACTATGGTATTTTTCAAAGTGCGGATTGATTAGTGTTATGGATCTATATTTATATTTTTAAAACTCAACAGTTAATCTGAACTGCTCATTATATTTTTTATATAAAAATGTAATTAGTGACTAAATTTTACACAAATTATTGCCTCAGTCTTTGGGGATTTCGATCCAATTCATTTGAATTGATCCATACCAGATGATATAAATACCTTCAGAAATTATCGATTCACCATATTGTTCCCACACCAAAAAATCCAATAATCATTGTAAAATTCAAATTATTTGATTAATGATAAAACTTGCATTAAATGTTATCATTTTTTTATTAATATGACATAGCATAAAGATATATTGAATAGAACTAGGATGTTCTTAAGCTCACTAATTATTTGGTGAGTTTAACTTCAAAACCTATAAATATAATTTTAAATAACGAATCCAAACTATTAAAACCCATCTACTTATCGAGTGATGTGTCTACATATCAAATTATAAAATTTTGAATTAATATAGTATAAAATCAAACAGTAAAAAAAAAGGTTAATAAGTTAATTTTAATAGGTTCATTTTTCATCGTCTTTTGAAAGCTTGACTTTATACTAATTAATTTGAAAATTTATAAATTTGATATGCAAACGCATCACTTGTCAAGTAAATCAGTTTTAATATTTAAATTCGTCGTTTGAAGTCAATCTGATAGACATTAGAGTTAAACTCATCAAAGTGCTTGGTGAGCTTAAGAATACCTAGTTCTACTCAAGATTTGTCACATTGTTAGTGTATCATTTTAAAATTATAAGCTAGTTACATGTATTTGTGTTAAGTTAATATGTTGTCAACATATCCTCATCTTAAATTTTAGGATTATGGTGCATTTAATGCTCTAACCTAATTATTGGAAAAAAATTTATAAAAAAAGTAGAGTTCTAGCCTTACTAACTTTTATTTATTTTCTATAAAAGAGCCACATCTAATATCAAACTCACGACCTAGCATCCGGAGGATGTAACATTTTTGTCACTAAATTAAAGATTGATTATTTGTTAGAAATAACTTTAAAATCCAACTTTTGGACAATTAGACTATATTTTTTACATGATGCACAATTATAAAATTTAATGCAAGTATTACGATTAATAATTAAATGGTTTGAAACTTACTGTGGTCTATATTTAATGGTCTTTGAAAGAATATAATTTAATATTTGAGTTATATGAAATTTGATGAATCATATATGACCAAGACCATATCAATAAATTTTTTTTTTTGTTCTAGCTTAAGAATTAGTATCAAAATTGTCATAAATCTCAATTCTTAATTTTGTTAATCTATGATATTATCTCTGTTAGCAGTATACTCTAATCCACTACCTTAACAATCCAACATATATATTTGAGACTTTGTTCATTTACGTTACCATCCATTTACTTGATGAATTATTTATTTTTGTAATCTCTCTCAAAAAAAAAAAAAATCTTTATGTAATCGTTACTCTACTGAACTACCAACCAAACTACTGGTTTCTCGGGCTTATTTGCTACAGTAAAATTTTGTATTATTTGCTACAGTAAAAAATCCGGGTCCAGCGGGTCTGGGTCCGGTCCGGGACGGATCTACGGGCCTACACGAGACGGGTTTAGACGGGTCTGTGGGGAAAAACCAAACCGGCCCATCCACGGACCGACCCTTGCCTAACCCCGGTCCGGAACGGGTCCGGTCCACGGATTGGCCGGTCTGGTCCTAAACCCCCGGGTTTTTTCAATACACTAGGCATGAATCAATCAAAAAAAAAAAAAACGTGAATTCTCAAATCAAATTATTGCAAGATACTGGAAGATTCTTTTCGGTCAAGGCCTGGTTCTTGAGCTTGTGCTGTAATTCAATTTTCTTTTTAGCTGAATTGTTGTGTCAACGATCGACGAGGCGACGATGAAGAGAATAAAATAAAATTATATACACGATAACTATCTATATTTATAGCCAAGAAGATGCCGTATCAAACATGTGAAATTGTGTATAGATATACAAAGCATTCCGCTATTCTACATCAGCACCGCTTTATACTATTGTCATATTATTGACACGTATCCACGAATCCAACACGTGTCGATTCAAATCTCGAGCCCATCCCTCCCAAACCGCTATTTTCCCCTCATCAAAACCCTCCCTTCCCTTATCCAGCTTCTACTATCTTTTCATTTACACATCAAAAGTTCAAAACTTGATCGCAAACCCTTCAAATTAAGCGAGCACATGGCGTCCGAGCAAGAATCAAAGAAAACCACCATGTCACAAGAGCAAGAACAAACCCAAACTGAAACACATGCACCACAACCCATGTCAAATGAGGAGATCGGTCAGTACCGTGCGCAAGCGCAACAGAGCTCAATCGAAGCCATTCGTTCAGCCGAGGCCAAGGCATCAATCGTGCATGGGGCCACAGTGGCAGGGAGATATGCAACTGAGAAAGCCACACAGGCAAAGGATGTAACATTAGAGACAGGGAAACATGGTCTGGAGGTGACAAAAGATACAGTGGTGAGTGCTGGTGGAACTGCAGCTGAGTATGCAAAACAAGCTGCGGTGAAAGCAAAAGATGTAACTCTGAGCACTGGTGAAACAGTGGCAGATTATGTAAAAAAAGGTGCTGTAACAGCGAAGGATGTAACCGTCAGCACCGGAGGAACTGCAGCTGGGTATGCAAAACAAGCTGCGGTGAAAGCAAAAGATGTAACTCTGAGCACTGGTGAAACAGTGGCAGATTATGTAAAAAAAGGTGCTGTAACGGCGAAGGATGTAACTGTCAGTACCGGAGGAACTGCAGCTGGGTATGCAAAACAAGCTGCAGTGAAGGCTAAAGATGCTACTTTAACTAGTGGAGAGACAGTAGGAGAGTATGTAAAAGGGGGTGCGGTTAAAGCAAAGGATACGACAGTAACTACTGGTGAGACGGCAGCTGATTACGCAATGAAAGCGGCTGAAAAGGCGAAGGAAGCAACCATGACAGCCGCTGATTACAGTAAACAGGCTGCAATTAGAGCAAAAGACGCCACACTGACAACTGGAGGAATGGCAGTTGAGTACACTAAAGAGGCAGCTGTTAAAGCCAAGGATGCAACACTAACAACTGGAGAAAAGGCTGCAGAATATGCCAGAGATAAACTGGCAGCCGTAAAGGAGACGACAGGAGAGAAAACTGGTGAGACAACCGAGACTGCGAAAGAGAGTGTAACAAAGGCGATGGGGTATTCTACAGAGAAAACCGGGGAGGCAACTGAGGCGGCTATGGCGACAAGTCGTAAAGCAATGGAGTACAGTGGGGAAAAGGCGGGGCAAGCGAAGGAAATGACGGCTGAAGCAGCTCAGAGAGCGAGAGATTATGCTTCACAGAAAGCCCAGGAGGCAAAGGAGGCGACGCAAGAGGCTGGAGTGCAAGCTAAGGTGAAGGCATTTGAGACGGCTCAGAAAACAAGAGAGTACACAGCGCAAAAGGCCCAGGAAGCTATGGAAGCAGCAAAAGGGACTGGAGATAAAGCCAGTGAGGCAAAGGAAGCAGCAATGGAGACGGGAGAGGGGACGAAGGAGACTACGGGTGGGGCAGCTCAGAAAGCAAGAGAGTATGCTTCCCAGAAAGCCGAAAAGGCCAAGGAGGCAACCATGGAGACGGGGGAGAAAGCCAGAGAGAGAACCAAAGAAGGCAAGGAGAAATTGAAGGAGGTAGGAGGAAAAGCAAAAGAAAAGCCCGAGGAAGGTAAAGAGGTGGTTCAAGGTAAGGGATACGGAAAATCAAAAGCCGGTCAAGCAACGGAGGATATTGGAAAAGAGTCCGGAGAACTGGTGAAGGTAAAAGCCATTGCCATACTTTCCCGTATATGAACATATGAGCTTGATTTGTAAGATGTATATCTAATTAAAATAGCAAATTTTAAACGAAGGCATGAACATTGGATGTGTAGTGTGTCTCCCAGTTGGGTTTTTGTAAATTGTTCAGATTTTGAAATGTAGGAAAAGATTGAAGGAGGGAGAGGAGCGCAAACAAAGACCAAAGATCAGAGAGCTATTGTAGAGCAGGAACCAGGGGAAGAGAGCACCGGAACCACAGTTACAGGAGATGTTTTTGAGGCAGTTGGAGCAACTGTAATTGGCATAGTTCAAACAGGGAAGGGGATGGTGAGTGGAGAAGATCCAGTAATTAAGTCTACTGAGGAGAAGGTATCTCAAGAGAAGAAACAGATTTGATTAGATAAAGAAATGGTTGGTCCCGTAGACTTTTTGAAATAGTAGCTTCCTTGGTGTCATCCAGTTCTTATTTAAGTTTCGTGGGCTGTATGGATCAATAATGTATGTTTATAAAAAAATAAAATGTGATGTATTATTACGAGTTTCAAGTTTGTGTGGAGAAACGCGTAGTCGTGTACTGTACTACCATGTGATCATGTTGTGCTTGGATTCATCAGGTTATATCTTTATTTTTAACAAATGAACCACGTGGGGAGCAAGAATCTTGGGCCCACGCGTTGTCCTTCAACTGATTGTATAGCAAAATTTGGCATTTTAACTTTTGAACATTCTCAAAGTACCTCTCTTTTTGGTTCTTTGAATGAAAGAGGTGAAAATTTGGTAAGCTTCAGAAATTACCAGACTATTCATGCTCAACTTGTCTATGCTCTCAAAACAAAACATCCAATATGAAATTTTCTTTACAAAAATTTGAACTTTACTTTTTATTAATTAATCTAGTCAAAAAGAACACAAGAATTTAATGTCTTCTTTAGATACATCTATGCATTCAGTACAGCTGTACCCCCCACCCAAACAATATAACAAAGAAGGAAAGAAAAAAGAAATAACAAAGAAAAAGAGGTGTGATTCTAACGCCTACCCACTTCGAACCAAACCAACAAAACAAATTAATGGAGGTAGAGAGAAAAAATTATACCTTTCTTCTTTTTACAACAACAGTAGTTGCTGGTATAATGGTACACAAACATTAGAGAGAAGAAAATACAACGGTGCAGATGGTGCCAACTCATCGAGAAGAGCTTTCAGTCGGGACTATAGGTGGGTCCGCAAAGGAGCCATTCAACCAACCTCTGGCAATGTGGCCGTATGCAGCTTCAGTCAAGTGAATCCCATCCCAGCTCCAGTGGGTCGATGGATCAGGACATGAGGTAGCATCTGGCTCGCCACATTTTGCTGTCATGTTGAAGTTGTACACACCTTCACCTGGTGCCCCACAACATGCTCTGGGAATTTGCTTATCAAATCCTGCACAGAAGTTAAAAGGGATATTAAAAATATGTTAGAGTATGATTCCTTGTTTCCCGTTGAATTTGGGTCCAGGGTTTAGGTACCCGTCCTAGTAATTTAGGGCAAGGAAAGTGCCTCTTTTGTGTTTAGTTGCTACCTACAATGAAAGTGATAACAAAGCTCTTCCATTTATTAATTATTACATTTTATCATTTTATAAAAACAACAACTCATATAAATGCCCTATAAGTTGGTAGTAGTTGTTCTGACTTGCCTCAAATGAAGAAAGTATAAAAAATTACAGCATTTCAGATTCTACAAACAGGAATCTTGCACTGTGTTCGTCAGTGGCTAATACAAATCGGGTATTAGATAGCTTGAAAGTAATAAACCATGCATGATGTATATGGCTATATCTTATAATAGTATAAAAAATGGTATTATATGATACATGACACCAGTGCAACATATCTACTATTGATATAATATGTTAGCAATCATGTTTGGTAGGGACAAGCTGTTAACAGAGACTTTCTTACAATTACATGTTCTAATAGAGAGAGTCTGAAAGAGAGATTCTAACGTCTACCTATCTCTACCACATGCATACTCCATAATTCTTTATATTTCTATTTTCAAAGCATGTGACACTTATCTCTAGTTCTCTACCACATGCATACTCCATAATTCTTTATATTTCTATTTTCAATGCATGTGACACTTTGATACTTCAGAGTCATTATATTTAGTTATCTTTTCTTGGCTGACAGTTGTACTCAGGTAAAAACAAATTATGATCACAAGTAATAATTATTCTGTCCATCTTAACTGAAATAATAAATAAATAAACAAATTTGACATAACTGCATATTTATGAACAAACTAAAGGATTTCAAGTGATACATTCTTCAGTTTCAAATGTTTAAAGTTGTTTCTTCAATGTACTAATTAGTGGGTATGGGCTGGACACATGACCCATAAAACACATGTATAGATAATGATGAGATGAATACAAAAATAGCAGTATCCTCCCAGAACAACAGATTTAACCAAGTCAATGCTTCATGTTTCAGTTATATTTTGATCTCATATTTCTGAACTACATGATCCATTTTCCTGTTTTAATGATAACAACTTTTTCTCTTAAACAAAATCAGAATCACCTGACAGTAACATACTTAGTATTATGATGTTCTTCAATATATGATGCCCAAAAACCTATTTGAACAGTAATTGAGAACTATCTCTAATAAATTATTGAGTAATGTTAGCAACCTTGAAATTTCAATTTCAGTAAAATAGTCTTTTTTTTATATAAATTGTGTTGCTAGCCAAAAACAACAAGGAAATGAACCTCAAATTGAAACTTGAAGCTAATAAATTCCCAACTATTGAGGTGTTCCAACCTACTAAATTGCTGACACTAAACTATACCAATTAGCCCTAATTGATGCTTGTTGTATGCATACTAAAAGATACCTCCTACTTGCTATGTAGCAACAATACCATATCAAAATCACCAATTCATCTCAAAGAAATTTTAGCAAACCATTGATATGCAGCCACCAAGGACAGCATTGATTTCCCTCCCCTTGCCCCCTCTCCACCTCAAACCACCAAAAGAAGAAAAAAGAAAAGAAAAGGAAAAGATGCCAACTTCGCCATCCCTAATTGATGCATATCTTATGCCAGAAAAAGAAAACAGTTTTCTAGTTCCTAAGTTGCAATGATAACTTCCTACAATTATCAGATAACTTCTACATGTAGGTTATGCAATAATTCAATAAATAATATAAAAAAAGATCAACTGACCGAATTTCTCAGGATGAAGAATAAATTGAATGGCAGGGCTATAATAATCAGCATAAATGATCCGCGCCCCTGGGTACTTGCCCCTAAGTTGCGCAATAGTTTGTCTGAGCAATGAATTGTGCACCCAGGCAAGAGTGTTAAATTTCTTCATACAACCACTCCTTGAACCAAATCCTTCTTTCTTTATTTTAAACATGGAAACTGAGAGAGACAGATAGACTGGGAAGCAACCAACCGGTAACACACCTGGTACAACAATGTCTACAGCCCCCTCAGCAATTAATTTCTGAAAATTTCCCAATTCCAAAAATTAGTTCAATTATTCAACAATGAGCTGAATTGAGAGTGAGTTATTATAAATCACAAAAAGTAAAAATAATAAAACTACCTCAATGCCATCAGAGATGGATTTCATTACATGGGGCATCATTCCATACACCTCCTTGAATTTTCTCGAAGCGAACAAAGGAGCATTATAGTCATTTCCTCCAAACTCACCCAAGACAAATAGGGATCTACTGAACAGGTCCTTGCATTCTACAAACAATTCACCGAAAAAATTAACTAAACATCTTTAATAACTTAGTGCTGTAAAATGTCTAAGATTTGTAAAATTACCTTTTGGGGTACCACAAATTGAAGGCTTCATATCTTGAAACCATTTGATTTGGGTGTGTAAATCGCCCGAATTCCAGACAACACTGCCCAGACCCAGATTCTCAAAAAATTCAGTCGTAAGGGCTGTTGCGCCAGTAATTGCAAAATTAGCACCTTGTTTAAAGGTTGCATTCTGTGCTTTTGAGGGAGGTAGTAAAGGAAGGCCGAATTCTTGACCTGCACAAACAGTTGATGCATTCAATATTCAATTAGGGAATAACCATAAATTTCTAAGAAAATCAGAGCTAAATTTGTTCTACGATGATCCCAATTGCATTAAGATAACCCTTGTTAAATCCCCCTTTTTCTCCATTTCTTCAATAAAGACTGATACAACGAAAAATCTTCCAGTTTTCCAAAATTAAAAGGGGAGAATGGGAGTTATCATACTTTCTATTCCAATTAGACGGGGAAAGGTGCCCCTTATTCTTGCTGTACTTCTCTTTTCTTTTTCCATCCCAAATAATAATATAAAAAAATAATCCTCCTAAAAAGAAAAAGGAAGTTGAAAGCAACAAGCTTTCCAGTAATTCGATTCTCTCGTTCCGATCAAACCCAACTCAGAAAGGAGAGAAATAAAAACTCCAATTAAAAGATTGAACTTTAGATAACTCTCTCAATTGTTCCCAATCCCTCACAATCAAAAACCAAACAAATCTCAATCGGAACCCCACAAAAAAAAGGGGGACTTACATATGAAATCAATGACGAGACGACCATCGGAGCAGCGGCCGGTGGGCTTTCCGAAGTAGGTCATGCCATAGGGGTACTTGGCAGTGGCAAGGAAGTCCGGGGTGCCATTTTGAATCAAATTGCCAGCGTCGACCAGAGAGTCTCCAAAGTTGAAGATGGCGGCGTACCGCTGGTTTTGCTCGGCGGCTAGGTGGGGAGGGAGAAGAAAGGAGACCAGGAAGAGGAGGCAAAGCAAGGTCGGAGCTTTACCTCTCATGTTGTAGAGAGAGAAAGAAGAGAGAAAGAAGAGGGCAGAGAAGGAGAGGTTTGACGAGGTAAGGTTGGGCTTGGACTTTAGTACAAGTAGGGGGGGAGAGGTGGAAGGAAGGTCTCTCTTGCCTTCTCTCGCTTTGAATCTCTGTTCTCTCTCTATGTGGTCTACTTGTAATGTACCTTCTTCGCTTGGTCAGTCTTCGCTTTCATTTTTTTCTTTTCTTTTTCTTTACTCCGCAGTCCAAAACTAATTCCCTTTTTCAGCCGAAGCCCCAAGGCCAAGGACATTCCAACTAGATCCGCCAAACCTCACCTGACCCAAACAACGCCTAAAGCAAAACCAGCCGAATTTGGTCCCATGCTACATCAGAGCCCTTCCATTCACATCAAAATTCGTACGAATAACTTTAAGATTGATGTAGATCAAGTGTGCACGAATTATTAATGCTGGTCTAATGGCTTACAATCTGATCTATATTTATTCGAGATGATTCGAATTTAACACGATATAAATCTAACTTTCCAATTCGACACAAACGATTTGATTATAAGTCGACTATTTAACAGATGATTTGTGATATTCTCTATGTATAGTTTAAGATATTTTCTAATAAAAAATAGTTAATCCACCATATTCTTTTTCTTTACAATGAAGATGGTGATGGTTTCATGCATGGGCTTTGGTTCATTTTAAATTTATAAATTTTTCATTTTTATATTTATTAAAGAATAATAAAACATATGAATCATGTTTAAAAGAAATGTTCAGCTTTTTAAATGACCAGCTGTGAGAACAAATGATCCATTTTTATACATGTGACGTGCTTCCAAGCGTATCATAAATAACACTGTGTATGTATTATATGTAAAGAAATGATAAACATTTATTCTCGAAAACTAACCAATTATAAGACTGGACAATTTTCTTATTTTTTAAACAAACTACATATTTTTATTATTTAAATAAAGCACAAGTGAGAACTTTATAAATTCAAATTGATTTTAATAATAAAAAGGACAATAAATTGAGTAAAGTTATGTGTTTTATAATTTTGAAAGATAAATTTGATATTATATACTTTAGAGGAAGAAATATGTAATTTTGAAACTTTTTAAGGGATACATGAAATTATTCCAACAATGTATGTTAAAAAAGCATACTACAAGTTAACAAATAGTCCCTTCCAACCAAAGTCCATGTGAAGCTAAATTATTATAATCAAATTATTGCTATTTAAATTTGCCATGGGATTATGATTGTCGTCTAGTTTATAGTTTATACATTGAGTTTAATATGTGTACTTAAAATTAAATTAAAAGTTAGAGGGTCTAAACGAAAGTGATATTTCACTATTAGAAAAATGTATTTATTAACAGGTGTATTTGGTGCAAATTGTTGGGGGGGCAACATTTTTGGCATTTGGTTTGAATCATTTATTAGGTGATGTTTAATTAATCATTAGTCACTTGTCGTTGTCCATTTAAACAAAAAAATTAAAATGACTTAATATGTATCTTTTGAGTATTAAAATGTATATAAAAACATGTTTGAACTACCATTAGGTTAGGTGCATCCAACAAATTCCCCTTTAACTTTTATATATAGGAAGAAGAAACTTTAAGAAAATGCATGGCGTAGACTTACAACAACAAAAAATGTTTACTTGCAATTAAATAAGAATTTCTGTAAATATTTGACTTGCATAGCAAACTGTTGGAGAGCAAGTCCTGTTTTCCAGGGAGAAATAATATTAAAGTAAAATAAATAATTCTAGTCTTGTTACACAATTTTATTTTCTAAGAATTTTGCTAAAAAAACACACACAAAATCATTCCATATGGATCCGAATATGCTGAAATCCAAGGTCGGTATTGTTCACCCTGAAATCCCTGCAATCTGAATCCAGCTGTCGAATTGTTCCGAGATGCGTGTAAGAAAAAACCAGTTGTTTCGAGATGCGTTCTCAAAAATAATTCGATGGCTGAATTTCAAATTGCAGGGATTTCAGGGTATTTGTACCGCTCTGAGATTATTAATATGTCTAAATTATTCCTAATTCTGAGATTTCAAATTGCAGGGACTTCAATAACGCTATGTCGAATTTATTCCTAATTCTGAGATTATTAATATGTCTACAACCAAAAAAAATTTCTAAAATATATTTTGAGAAAGGACTAAATATTGAAGCAAAATATTGTCAATTTTTCATTAATTTATCTGTAAACCGTTGAAGTTATCATGCACGTTTACTCGCTGAAATAAAGTATTTGTACCGCTCGTTATGAATTTTTTTTTTTTTTTTTCAAATATGGATTGGAAGTCAAGCCATTTAATACATTTCAGACCACTATATATTAATATAGAGGATTTTCTCACTTTATGAGTTTCGAATTCATAACCTCTCACATAGAAGCTGATACGTCCCGTCCCAGGGGAGCAGGCCGTACGGGAAGAGAGTTAAGGGAAATGGGAAATGGGCTCGTCCCGTCTCCAGCTGACAGGCCGAGATTAAGAAGAATGGGGAAGTTTTGAGGGTATTTGTGCTTTAACCTCTACAATACCCTGTGTTACGGAAAATCGCGACCCCTGTTACCGAGAATTTCCCGCCTTAAATAGGGGGGGCCCGGACCGTTAGGACGTCTTGTCAAAACGGTTAGGGGGTTCGCATAGGAGCAGTAATGCCCGCATAATTGGCGGTGACGCGAAGTCGAAGTTGGACTGGGCCTTATGAGTAAGGACCCAACTTGACTTCGCGGGCCAGATTGTTCCAAATTGATGGAGTGAGGCTCAACTTGGATCTTGCCAGGCCGACAGGCAGCTGGAATGTGGGCCTCGTTTCGTCTGGTATCGAGCTGGCCCCGCGAGGCGGTCCGAGCTCCGAGTTGTTTTTGGTCTCGGGCTGGTCCCGCGAAGGGGTCTGAGCTCCGAGTTGCTTCTTGATCTCGGGCTGGCCCCGCGAAGGGGTCCGAGCTCCGAGCTGCTTCTTGATCTTGGGCTGGCCCCGCAAAGGGGTCCGAGCTCCGAGTTACTTTTTGGGTCGTGGTCATATTAGGGGTCTTGTTTTACTCTACTTTGGGCTGACCCTTGACAGGGTCCGAATCTCAAATTATTTGTAGATCAGGTTTAAGTTTTATTGAGAATCATTGGCGCATGAACTTATCAGAAACTATGTGTCTTTGCCACTAAAGTTATGAATTTTAATTTGTCATTAATCAGTTCGAAAGTGGAAACTTCAAATTATATCAACTGATCACTTTACATTATAAAATGTCACGTGATTTGTCACACATAACCGAAAATGTCAAATCAGGTCATGGTCTAAGTTTCTATTAAAAATGAAAATCTAATCTGTGACCTTGGAATTCCACAACATGATCAGCTTAACCACCAATACCTTTGTTAAAATATAGAATAAGATTATGTACGCCTAACTTTTTCGATTTAATTGGATCGGATTAAGATTAATCCTAGACCCATCAAGGTCAATCCAACCCAATAGAGCAAAATTTGAACCACAAAAGAAAAACATTATAGAAAAATCATTTTTTTGTTTCTTTAATTAAAAAAAAGAGAGAGAAATATACTTGCAATTAATTTTTTATTACAATCTTACAACCATTGTCAATAACTCCTGTGTGTGTGCGCGCGCGCGTGTTTGAGTTTTGTGCAATTTGAAAATCGTTTGATCACTAATTTGAAAATTCGTTGGGGTTTCAAAGAAGTATGGGCAGCAGTTGTGCCTTCCAAAGTTAAGATTTTTGCTGCTCTATTGTTGGAGGATCGAATTTTAACCCGTGAAAGGCTACAAATTAGACACATATGCTGCGACGAACAGTGTGTGATGTGTGATATGGATACTTTAGAAACATCGTCCCACATTTTCTTTCACTGTATAAATGCTAAAGAGGTATGGGCACATGTTGGTGATTTGATGCAAAGCGAGAGCACGGTGCAAGATACTTGGGAGGCATCGAAGATCCATTACTGTAGCTATCAAGGGAACCAAAGGCAGGTCTGGATTGTGTTATTCATGGCAGTTCTATGGTCCATCTGGAGGCAACGCAATGAATTTATTTTTCGTGGCACAAAGTTACCACCTCGAATTGTGGCACGTAGAGCAGAGGAAGACGCCAGGCTGTGGCTGCGGTATTGCAAAACAATGAAGCATGCAGGGAATGTAGTAACTCTGAGAATAGATCAACACAGAGCTAGTATAGTGTAATAAAAGATGTGTAATAATTAGGACATGTGGTTCTAAACAAATCTATTAATACACCCTTGGTAGTCACTACCAAGTTTAAAAAATAAAACTAATTAATTATTGATAAAAATGGATCGTTAGTTTTTTTTCCCAATAACTCAATAGAGAACCAGCATGTTTACCAATTTTAACATAATATAAAGACTTATCTAATCGCTGAAAAATTAGTTATGACCTTTTTGCTTCTTCATTTTAATCAATAGTTTATTGATTATTATGATTATCAAATATCTTTATAACAATGTAGTAAAAAAATAAATTAAATGAAAGCTATCGTTAGTCAGGGTGTCAACGGGTATGGTAAGGGTCGGGTGGAAGCATTTTCATACCCGTACCCGTTACAAATTGTCTTTACCCGTACCCTATCTTTACACGCTATAAATTATCTTACCCGTTATGATTGTTGGATAACGAAACGGCAGCGGGTAAATAATGGGTAATGCTAATATAATAATTATTTTTATTATTTATTAAATAAAACATTAAAGCATATACATTCATTTCACATATGTATAGTATTTTATTGAAAAAAAAATTATGATCATGCTAAGTGCAAGTAAACCAATTAAAGTACTCTTTTCAATGCTTATTAATATATATATATATAATTTTTTTATAATTAATCCGATCGGATAATGAGTACGAAATATGACTTATCCGTACCCTTACCTGTTTAGATAACGAAAAAAATCATTATCCGTACCCATACCCGATAAATTTACAAAAAAACAAACTTACCCGTACCCGTCTTATTAGATACAATACGAGTCGGATAAACAGATAAAGGATGCCATTGACACTCCTAATCGTTAGTCCAACACTCACTTCCCTCTTTTTAAGCAAAGTTTAGGATCAAGTTATCAAATTTAATTTTTTTTTTTTTGTAAAATTATAGCAATCACAAACAATGATCTTTACAAGTTAAGCAAGTTACAAATTAATAAACTAAAAGGAGACATTCCTTTTAGATATATTTTTATGAAAACGCATGGTGCAAATCTCATTCTACACAGTAGGGTACCGTACTAGATCTGAACATGTATTGTTATATAGTGTTGCTTTAGAAAAAAGAAAAAATATTGTTCTTGTATACTCCATGGCGTGTTTTGATACATACTAATTGCGTACTCTTGCCTACAAGTGTGACTACATTTAGAGTGGGAAAAATGGCACGGTGGTGCCGGCTCTGCACGGAACGGCACGGCATGCGTGTCAGTTACGTGTTGTGACTCGCGTGTTCCGTGCCGTGACTATTCGCGTGCCGTGCTCATTTTTTGAAACTTTGACAAGGCACGGCACGTGAAAGATTTAGTCACGGCACGGCACGACACGACACGTAGTCACTCGAGTCACATGTAATTAGGACCATTAGATATTGATTTAATGGTGAATCTTGAATAAACTAACCTAAATTATGATTAAATTGTCACGCAAGTCACGCGAGTCACGTATGGTCACGACACGTTTAGGCACGGCGTGAATGACTCACGTAGCGTGACCATAATTCGCATGCCGTGACTACCCCTTGACATTTTGGTCACGGCACGTGAAAAATTAACTTGGTCACGGCACAGCATGGCACGAGACCAAAGTCACGGCGTGTTAGTCACAGCATGGCACGGCACGTCATTTGAATCCCTTAAATCAGAGGCGGATGTAGTAAGGCACTATGGGAGTCAATTGACTCTCATTTTTTCAAAATTTTTTTGTATTAATATATAATTTACAGTAAAATATTATAAAATAATAAAAATAATTCTCATTCTCTCTGAAAAAAATTTATATGATTGACCTCGTATATATTTGATTCTCATCATTCAAAAGGGTGACTCCGTCCTGCCTTAAACACCAAAGATCTCGCTAAAATCACATGTCCTACAGCTCAGGAAAAAAAATATAATAATAAAAATGCTTCCACGTTTTGAACAGGCCGCTTCTATGTGTCGTCAGTTTCCTCTTCAATTAATGTAAGATATGGGAGACGTCCTGTATATGTTGAACGGAACTAATAATTTACAATTAATATCATCTTATATTAAGTATGTACTGATTCACCAACGGCTGTGATTAAAAAAATGAAAATTCGGATTAAATATCAGCTTTCAGATCAAATAATATGTTCATTTTTTTTATTCTATGCATCTTTTTTATGTTTTTTTACGTGTAGAAGTCTAAATTTATTTATATACGTACTAGCTACAAGTTTATTTAGTATGTCTTCTTTTGATCATGATTTCTTTCTATTTTTTAAATGTCATTTAAATTTTTATTGGATTGATTGATAATTGATTGATCACGTCTTCATTTCTTTTCATATTTTATATCATATAAGAAATGTTAAAATGCAAACTGAAAAAATCAAGATAAATGATTAAAGAGGAACAAAATAATTTTTATTTCTTAACCTACGTATAAATTATAAGAGACCAATTGTCTCATAAATTTTTATTTCTTTTTTGTAGTTAAAATTTTGTAAACCAATTGATTGAAAGTCAATTAATCATTTAGAAGATAGAGACTCGCCGCTTGACATCAAAGTTATTATAATTTGAGCTCAAATGTAGCAACAAATGATAGATGGATTTATAGTACATACAGTTGTGAAAATATTCAATAATATTAGAGAGAATTAATAACTGATCAATGGATATTCAATTTTGAAATTATTCCACATAGGTGATTTTATTAGGCAAATATTTGTGAGTTATAGTATACTATTCTACATTTGATATATTATTGAAAATCAAATTTATATTGTTAATGTATTTTAATATTTTCTAAATAGGGTGAAAATTTTATTAATCTAATTTCCTCTATAGATTATGCTGCTTAATTGAAGGTAAGTATTTACAAGAATTTTTAATAAAAGCACATAGTAGGGCATTTAATTGTCTCATCTCGCCAAAAAAAATAGTAATTTATTTTATTATGCTTAATTGACGGTAGTTATTTTTTATTTATTTATTTCATTTATAAATTTTGTGACTCGTGCATACAAGGACGAATTATCAGTATGATATCTCTCCATTTCAGTGTTAATGGAGGGAATGCTACAGCAGCCGTTAGATGATTCCTTTCATGATTCATAATCAATTGGGTTGGTTGACACAGAGAGAGAAAATGGCATAAAGCATCATGTACTGATCGTACAGTTGTATTTTTGAAATTGGTCCAGCGCACAGTGATAAATCAATAATTCGGATTTGGTTTGACGAGTTTAAAAATTTCGTGATTCAGATATAATTCAGAAATGATTTGGTACAACAAAGAAGCAAAATAAGAAAAACCCAAAAAAACCATAAATCTTTTTTTTTAATTTTTTTTACGTTTTTATCACAAATAATTCGTCAACTCGCATTTTATATGCGTTTTATTCGCGAATAAAACGTATTATATATTTTTCTGCGTTTTATTCAGAGTTCGGTTCGGTAACGTCGAAAAAACAAATTATACGCGAATATTGTCACTATGATCCAGCGTCCTTTTAAAGATCCACAACTATTTCTTACTGTTTTGCTAAAAAAAGAAATAGGATCAGATCCCTTGCTGTTACACAATCAATTGTTTCCCTCTTCCATGCACAATGTAAAACATAACATATATCATAGTAATTGTCAAACTGGGGCAAGTCGGATTCATTACCAAATGGCATAATCAAGTCCGAAAAATTATTAAAGAAAAATTAATTTGATATGCTATTTGTCCGAAAAATTTGAAAATCGCTGATCCACTGTGAACAGTAAAAAAACAGTAAAATTTTATGGACCACCGGATCAGCGATTTTCAAAGTGGCTTAATAAATAGTAAAAAAATTCAAAAAAATGTAAAATTTAGTCTCCAAGCACATTTCAATATTTAGAACATGTTGAACGGTTCGGATCGATTGTTTGAATTTTCAAAATGACAAAATATGGCCCGAAGTAAACGGGGGTTTTACTTCATGAAGTACAATAGCCCATCTCATATATATATATATATATATATATATATATATATATATATATATATATATATATATTATGTTTTACAAAAAAAAATTTCATTTATAAAATTGTTGAGTGAATGCATTGTCAATAAAGCTCCACCTAATTTTTAATTGTAATGTTTCACGTACAAGTGGAGAAAAAAAAATGTTAAGGAACCAATATGATAATATATTTATCTGACTTGTGGTCTCCAAAACAATTGAAGGTTAAAAACAAAAATAGCATAATTAAGTGGACTAATTAGTCCACTTGATTAAATCTCCAGTATTATTACTTACAATAATGGAAATAAATCTGTTGTTATATAACATGAATCTGTTATTCCCAAGGTTCTAAATAGCGCGCTATAGCGTTTTCGGACCAAAAACGCTATGATGCTATGGCCATATAGCGCGCTATTTCGCGCTATAGCGGCGCTATATGGCCATAGCACCATTTTTCAGCCGTTCCGCTATGACGCGATAAACACTATTTAAACCTTTGGTTATTCCAATTCCAACCGTTGGTTTTCGTTGAAATTTGTACATGAAAAACTTACTTTGTTAATATTCATATGTATGCCTACGGGCTTTTAAGCAAAAAAAAAAAAAAAAATTC
The DNA here is from genome assembly GCA_011114355.1 of Carex littledalei. Taxonomy (NCBI): domain Eukaryota; kingdom Viridiplantae; phylum Streptophyta; class Magnoliopsida; order Poales; family Cyperaceae; genus Carex; species Carex littledalei. Next base: position 2,194,569 of record CM022088.1, read on the forward strand.
GTAATATGAAAAAGTCTGAAATCGGAATAACATGTTCCTGTTGTTATTCTCTAGGAATAACAGCAGATTTATTTCCAATAATTGAGTTAGCTTAGATAATATAATATGAATTGGTGATAGAACTCCCTATCAATAAACTACATCATGGTTTCCACGAGATGTTAAGGTTTGTTTTGTTATGTACCGCTCCGCCAAGCTGGGTGCATGTGAGTTCATAGGCTCGTAGGCTCGTAGCTTGCTTTATTAATTTAATTAGCAAGGACCACAAATTTAACTAACCATGCTTTTGACTCCTCTTTTGCAATGCTCATGTCTATTTCATTTATTAGTTCCTTGTTTTCCTATAAAGATACTTAACTACTTTGCTTTTAAATGCACTCCTCCCAATAATTATATGAAGTTGCTACAACAACATCATATAGAGTTTAGTATAATTCTAAAATCTATCAGATTAATTTCAATGACGAATTGAAATTATTATATTTTTTTACCACGTGACTTTGTACTAAATGAATTTCAAAATTCCAAAATTTTATATATAAATGCATCACTCGTGAAATAGATCAGTTTCAACATTTGAACTCAATTAGATAGATTTTGAAATTAAGTTCACCAAACCTTTTTTGATGCAACCTGCGAATTGAAATTATTATATTTTTTTTTACCACGTGACTTTGTACTAAATGAATTCGAAAATTTCAAAATTTTATATGTAAACGCATCACTCGTGAAATAGATCAGTTTCAACATTTGAATTCATCATTTGAACTCAAGTAGATAGATTTTGAAATTATGTTCACCAAACTCTTTTGATGCAACCTGCGAATTGAAATTATTATATTTTTTTTTACCACGTGACTTTGTACTAATGAATTCGAAAATTTCAAAATTTTATATGTAAATGCATCACTCGTGAAATAGATCAGTTTCAACATTTGAATTCAAGTAGATAGATTTTGAAATTATGTTCACCAAACTCTTTTGATGCAACCTGATAACTCTGATAGTGTTTTAAAGTAATGACTCAAAATTAAATTTAAAAATAAATTATCAATTTCATAAGATATGTCTGTTGGTCTGTCAATTTGGAAACTATTTCATACTATTTAATTTTTGGTTTTTTATCTAGTTTCAAAGCATCCATCCATAATCTGGCATGAAAACCAGATCTGTCAGAACTCTTAAATTGTTTAAGTGAAGTAAAATTGGAGATGGTGTTTATAGCCGCCCCTCCCCTTCGGACAAGTATCCTCTCCATTACTGTAAAAAATTCCCTTCACTTTACGGTTTGAGATTAACTCTCAGCCGCTTTGAGATTCGAGCTAACAGAGGAGCAGTATTATTGGGCTTTGAGATTCTATTATTTTACAATCTAGTAGTTTAATTATATTAATATTTACCCACTGACAGTCTAATGGGGACAATTTCCTTTGTCACATGGAGCCGGTTTATGATTTCCTATCTGAACCTATGATAACAAAATGATGAAACTATACATCTTAGCTCAATAAACTCAGAGAAGTAGATGATAAATTAATGCAATTGTCTGAGGCTTTCAACCAAAAAAAAAAAAAGATGATAAATTAATTGGACCAACAAGTTTAAAGAATTCTACGCATGTTCAATCCGCTTTAATTTAGTTTCAACTTTCATATTTTATTACAGGAAATGAGTAGGGTAAAGCTAGGATAATTTGTAGTGTTTGGGACAAAAATTTAGGTGAGGCATAATATTGTAATTATTTTGAATAGTAATTTACAATTTTTCTGAAAAAAATATAGAAATATATTTGGAGAAAAACTATTCAGGAGTAGACATAATTCTCAATTATGGTTTTATAATTTTTCTGAACAAGACATAAATTTTTTTTTAGCTATGCAACAGCCCGACTCCACTTAGCTCTGCCGCTGGAGGTGAGTTTCGTATAGAAAATAACTTTAGAGTGAGCGAAAATAAGAAAACTTGTACAAAACTCTACGTGTGAGATGTCGCAGGTTCGAAATCTCAATGGAGCCGGAATTCCTTCTGGATATTAAAAAACAATTGGTGACTTGATCTCCAAATTTACTCAAAAAAAAAAAAAAAAACTTGTGCAATAATTTTGTAGATGTGGAGTATAAGTTTGCAATAAATTGTACTACAAGCACATTTCTTTTTATTTTTTATTTTTGAAAACGATCGTATTGCAAAACAAAAAAAATATTAGCTACTTTTTGTAGCCAACAGGCGCCCCATTTAAATATGGTCTGATTTAAAGTAAATAGTACTGGAGCCGAGTTATTTTTATAATTTTCAATAAATACTTTTGCCCTGATATTAACACAACTGGTTTTAAAAAGCTTTAAAATCCTACGGTGCCAAATATTAGCCAGTATCAGGCCGTACCAGAGGATCCAAACTCAAAAGTGCAAAATACATTGATTTGGGACACTTTTAGGCTACATAGCTTTAAAAGCTTTTTGCTGTCAGCGCCTTTTGTGATCTTTTACACAGGATAGCATTCCGCAGCCACCCAAATTTTTATAATTACCATAATTTAAAAAAAAAATAAACCAAAACACTCTAGTTTATTCTATTATCTTTTTTTAACAGAAATTTATTCAGATGCACAAATTCATTGTTAATAACATTTTCATCTTTTTAACAGAGATTTCTTCAAATGCACAAATTCTAAAGCCTTTGATTTTATTGTTTTCTGTGCACTTAAAAAAAAAACAATGGGGCCGCTCTGGCATTCTGAGCCTCCTTGACTGGGGCCGCATCGGCATTGTGCGGACCCCAGTGTTTGGGGCCGCAGAATGCCAGAGCAGCCCCATTATTTTTTTTTTAGTTAATAACATTTCATTTTCATGTATGTAAATTGCATTCATCCCAACGGTAAATTAATTAATTTATCATTTATTATCTTATGATTATTCATTGCTCAATAAGTTTCCTCAACAATCTAATATAAACCATTTATATGATGGGGATGGGATCATTCCATTTTGCACTGAATGGTTTGAAACTAATACAAAGAGCAATCTATTGTTTGCAAAAAAATATTTCATATATTTACAGTGAACTATGTCAAAAGTATCATAATCAGGGCAGTTCGATAGACATCACACCAAATTCGGTATAATGTTCGATCAAAATCGTTCAATCTGCATATAGATTCATGCTAACTGCTTTAACATTTTGTGAAGATCAAGTGTGCACAAATCTTAATGCAAAATATATAGCTCAACTGAGTATCGCATTGGCCTGATTCCAAAAGTACCACTCGTTAATTCTTGCAGCTGAGATGGATCTCATGTAGAGGTGGTTATTAGAAAGGGATTCAGATCAAGTGAGAGTACTCTACCATGTAAAACGAGGAATCTGCACCATCTGTTTTAACCTGCACAAATTTTAAATAATCTGACACAATTCTTAAAAGAGGAGGGTTCAAATGCCTTCATTTTTCATGCCTCCACCATGCCTCCATTTTTAAAAACTTTAATAACTCAAAATTTAAAACTAAAAAATCAAATAAAACCGTTGGATATGATCTACATCATTTTATCTATGCACGTGTAAAAAATTATGACATTTCAATTTTGTTTTGGTTGCTATCAAGAGCTTGTAAAAAATGTACTAATGTGGATGATTTCTAGACGTTGATTTTTCAACTTATTGATTCACATAAAAACAAAATCACAATGTGATAATTTTTTATGAGCACATAGATAAAATGTTATAGATCATATCCAACGGTTTTATTTTGACTTTTGAGTTTTAAATTTGGAGTTATTAAAGTTTTTAAAAATGGAGGCATTTGAACCCTCCTCTTCTTAAAAACACTTATGCATCCACGATTGATCTGAAAAAACTATCGCTCAACTAAAATTACATACAGTGATGTGATACTACAAAGAATACACTTCCATTAAAAATATCAGATTGGATTAATTCGGTTGATTTTAAATTATTGTCTGATTGAATTGAGTTTGGAGTCCTCAAATTTGAAATGTTTTTTTAGTTTCACATTGGCTCAGGTAGGGTTGGATCAGAAGCGGATTCAGAATTTTTTTTTAGGGAAGCAAAAAATATCGGATTTAAATAGCTAATTGGATTTAAATCTATTAACTAATTAGGTACTCAATAAAAAATAATGCTTTAACTTATATTGTCCAATACTTTGACTTGTAATTTTTGAAGCTCTAACTTATAATTCGAATTACCAATTAAAATTCAACAAATTTATTTCAATTTTAACTCTCAATTTAACCCGAATTACAAATCAAATATTCAGATAGGGCAAAATTTTTTTTCAGAAAAAAACAAAATCGATCAGAATCGATATTCTCCATTAAAACTCAAAATTCAGGGGCAGCTGCCCCCTGAGACCATGTAGGTCCGCTCATGATTGGGATTATAATTGTTTGATTTTTTTTATCATTTCAAATTTTTTATTCATCTCGATTTAAGATCCATTTGACATTTTGACTTTTCAAAATTGCCAGATCAGATCGAACTCGGATCCATATCAGGCCTGACGCGTTCTTCATCCGATTAAAGGTTTTCTCTTATAAAGCTGAGCGAGTCAGTTTTGGATCAGCTTGACTTCGAATCATTGCTAAATATGAATCGGGTTATAAATCGTCCGGTTTCGAATTTATCTCGAACTTTGAATCTTTTCAAGTCGGGTTCAATACCTTTGCATGATAATTAAATCAAATTGATTTTGAGTACGGATCAGATCGAAGTTCTTTGCAGTCGGATCAGATTTTGTCGTTATATATGAGTCATCAATTAAAAAGTAGAGGCTTTTGTTTCACCACTTGAGAGGGCATCGGACCTACTCTGGTTTGATGGGTTTAATCACTGTCGATTTGTTTTAAGATTCGTGCATAATGCTTTAAACTTCGTGCGTGTTTGTTTCAATTTCGTGCACACAAATCTTAAATTAAATCAGACGGTCATGATGCTCGTTGGAGTCTGATGGGCATCGGACCTACTCCGTTCTCTTGTTTCACATCCAGTCACTTTTGCTGGATTTTTTTTAATTTAGAAATAAAAAATCAAATATTCTAAAAATAAATTTTTTTTTTCAAAACAAATAAAACATTCATATTAGTATTCATATTCACACGAATATTCAAATATCGAATATTTACATTTAATTTTTTTAATACAAGTCGAATACGAATTAAATATTATCCATATCATTTTCACCTTTAAAAAAAATGTCAACGTGATCAAAGAAATGCGAGACGGCGAAGCCACATTTAGTGCATTTTAGCCTCAAACCAATCACACATTGACACCACATTTATTCCATGGCGCCTTCACGCCATCTGCCAACCCCACCTTTTTTGTGCATTAGGCCACAAAATGGTGACTTAAACCTTTTCTCTTCATTTTTTTTTAAATTTAATTTTTAAGATAACTACTGCCTTTCTACCAACTCTCCCAATAATAATTTCAAGGCAAGCATAATTTTATGCCTGAATGATTGCTATTGCCTATTGTATGCAAATCATTGCTTCTTTGGGGTAGGAGGAGAAATCCATCATAACTTATTCGTTAATAACTCGTTCATTATCAACTCACTCGTTAACTTAATGAATTGAAAATAAGCAGACTCTAACTCGCTCAGAACTCGCTCATTAAGAACTAAGTTATATGAGACTATGCCACATCTAATCTCAAGTAGTTTTATTAATTCTGTAGAAAACATATTGTGTATATTACAACATTAAGATACGTTGTTTGGGTTGATGAACAAAAACAAATTCAAAACAATATGTAAATATTTTGTTTTAAGTGGGTACCTATAAGACACTGTTGAAATTAATTAACTGGTAATTTATGATGTTTGAGTCTGGTTGTACAACTCGGCATGTCAGTATGCAAATATTTTTTATTGGAGGAATTAGTCATCACTTATCAGTTTATCTAGTTATGAAACAAAAAATTTGAAACAAAATTCAAAATTGTACGGGCTTGATTTCTTAACGAGTCGCTTAACGAGCATGAATCAACTCGGGCATTTAACGAGTTAAGCATGAGCATAGTTGTCAACTCGATATTATCTCCTCAACTCGAGCTGACTCGCTAATTAACTTAATGAATCAAACACAAATATACCCCAACTCGCTCGAACTCGAATCATTAACGGTCCTACTTGGAGGTATACATAATTTTTGCTTCAGGTACCGTATGCCAAATAGAGATTTAGTGCCTAGATAATTCCAGATAAAAAATTGAACAGGAAATCTCCAGTGTCTGTACTAAATTGAGATGAATGCAAGCCTTTTGGTGGTTAGTGGTGGCTATCAAATCATGACACGGAATTGATTTTCTCGTTAATGTTGTCAAGACACTATTTCAATTTAAGGCGCATGATTATCCGATATGAGTGAGGCTATGGTGCTATGCATAGCACGGATGGGGTCCGTGCTACGGCTCAAAATTTGACTTTTTAAAATCCTAACGGTCGATCCAACCGTTCAATGTGATAACCATATGAATATGTACTTGTAAACTAAATTTTATATTTTTTCGAATTTTTTTACTATTTTTTTAGATAGGTAGAAAAATCAGTGTTTTCTGAAAATTCTGGACCATCAAAATTCTACCTATCTAAAAAAATAGTAAAAAAATTCGAAAAAATATAAAATTTAGTTTGCAAGTACATATTCATATGGTTATCACATTGAACGGTTGGATCGACCGTTAGGATTTTAAAAAGTCAAATTTTGAGCCGTAGCACGGACCCCATCCGTGCTATGCATAGCGCCATAGGCTCACTCATCCGATATTTTTTAGTTACTACTTAATACTTTGAAATTCGGACTTTATTATATCTTTATATGGAATTAAAAAATTACTATGTGCGCATTGTGATTTTACGCATGACTTGAAAAACAGTGTTGCGTACGAGTTTTCAGCTCAAATTTGTTCAGATTGAACTAAAATAGAGGAAAACTCATGCGCAGAACCACTATGCAGATGTACTAAGGTTTATTTTCTTTAAAAATCGATAGTAATATCAGAATTTTGAAATATTGAGGTGGTAACTCGACATGATTATTTCATTTCACTCTCTCATATTTTAACCAATTTAGAAAAATAAGACGTTAGAAAATAAATTTGTGCATATGACAATGAGCCCTACAAACAGAGTAAATGTACAATAAATTACTCTGTCAGGTGAAATAATTTATTTCTAATTAACTCAAATTTTACTTAATCTTACTTCTATTTTTATTTTTATTTAACAACTCGAGTGTGAGATAAAAAAATGCTCCACCTCACGACAACCAAATATGACCTTACACCTTTGTCTACTTGTTATATATTATAATTGTGTGGGTTCGTTAATTTTGTCTAGACGTTCTTTCAATCTAGCACGCATGAATGGCAAACTGCTTCTTATTTGTACTCTTCCTCAAGCATTATTGCATCAGTCTTCTTTTGAAGTGGCAATGAATGTGTTTCAGATTTTTTCAAACTCAAATTGATAATGACAGCTGAGGGAATAGGGCCCACATGTCAGAAAAGTACAACTGTAAAGAGTAGGGAAGCAACCGAAAACGTGTCCTCTGAATTAACTCAAAAGGGAATCTTTTGAGTTAATGCATCTCACCCGTTTGATATTAAACGGAGCCAATCTAACTGTCTAATTTTAATATAGGAGTTTTTTTAATATTAGTGCAGATCTAATTTGCACGGATTTTTAAGTAAATCGGATGGTCCAGATGCATTAACTCAAAAGAGAATCTTTTGAGTTAATGCAGAGGATACGAATTCGAAGCAACCGGTGATCAGCAATAAAAGAACAATTGGAGTTGCCAAGAGTAAATAAAAGAAAAATTGTAGAACAATTTGGTTGACCCCATTCAATTTATTAGCTAACTAGGGTTTGATCTGGGTTTTAGAGTCCAGATATTTCGCCCAAGCAGGCTAGAGATTTTCACCCAAGCAGGCCATGCTGATATTTAGGCCATTTATGATTTCTTCTTTTACAAAAAATAACAGGCCCAATAAAAAATTGGGCCTAATTTAATCACCCAAAAACTATAATTAAAGAAACGTAATCTAACATGAAGCAGCCCACAATCAACAGTCATGATTGTTAATTAGGCTTGTGGTCCTGTCGGATTGACCTGACCGAACTTTTGACGCCTAGGATTGGGTCAGGTATGACCTAATCATGATTGGAAAAGGTAAATATTAACACTCAAAAAGCTATTTCTAATTTTGTATTCCTCCTCTCCATTGCCAAAATTTGTAGGTTCTAATGCCTTTTTTCTCTTTTCTCCTCTCTCTTCTTCTCACATCGCCATTATTTTGGAATCTAATCCTTTCTCTTTAATTATTCCGTGAGTGATTGAACAAGTGAAAGTAGCGACGAATTTCAGGTTTAATGGGTTTTCCAAAAAGCAATGAAGATAAATGGGGATCAAAATTAGATGTTTTTTTTTTAGCTTGTTCCACAAAAGTGAGATGAATTGATTTGACTGGACAAAAAAGAAATTTTGAATTTTTTTTTTTAGGATAATTGCAAAGTTTTGTGTTGTGAAGTTAGTATAGGAGAGTTTGTAACTTGTTTCAGTTTTAATTGAAACGGGCAATTTTGCCTTTCTTTAAAAAAAAGAGAGAGAAAAGTAAAGAAAAGAAAAGAGAAGAGCTGCTAATTTGTGATTTGGGATACACTAAAGAAATGTAGAAATTTTTCAATTTTTTTATGGTATCCACAGTACCAGCTGGCTACCAGCAACGGTATATGGTGTCCACATTTTTGTGGGGAAATTACATGAAACACAAAAAAACCCAAAAAATAAAAATAAATCCCTTATTAAGAACGCTATACATAGTTCAACAAATTACTCTTAACGACAATCAATAACTATAGAAAAAACCAATCAATATCCCAATATCATTTTCAGCTACTTGTCGAAATCATTGATATATATGACCACCAATTAAAGCCTATTAATTACAGCAATTTGAAACACACACTCATGCACTCTGCTTTCAATGCAATTATATGGGATGCCCTGTATCTATGTTCCATTGCCTTGACAAAATCAAAAGAAAAAATGGCTGGCTATTCTTGGTTATGAAACAATTTTGCATCAAATCATTGTAGAAATTTACGGTCAATTTTGACAGTCAGTCTCTACCGAAGAATTGGTGGATCTGCGTAGGGACCTTTGAGCCAGCCATTAGCGATAGTTTTGTATGCGGCTTCGGTCATGTGAATTCCATCCCAACTTACATATGTCGAAGGATCCTGGCACGAGCTTGCACCGTTCTCGCCACATTTTTCATCCAGATTGAAGTTGTAAGATCCCTGGCCAGGGGCACCACAACAAGCCTTTAAAGCGCCGTTACTAAACCCTGTGTGCACAGAAAAACCATGCTTAGTAATATTCATTACTTATTCATTCAGTAATTTTATAAGACGAAAATGAAATGTTATTCTTTTAAAGAGGGAAAAATTGTACTGATATAGCAAGTTATAAGATAATTAACTTGGTTTATCACAAATAATATGAACTTATCCTAAAATTCTTTCATAATATCTATTGATTGATTAAAATAATTAAGACCGCCTGAGAAATAAGCCACACAGGAAGAAGAAAGCTACAACTACTGGAAAAGATAATATAAATTTGTGGGGTTATTGATCATGGTTTTCATATTTTGGGCATGGTGGGGTTGCAAGTGTTAGTTGCCATGTCAAAGCAATCTTGGAGTCAGGTTAACAAGGTAGCCAGGTAGGTGATGAACTCCTATCATTTACATGTGCATTGCTAACGGTTGACAAACTAGTGGACCCTGACATAGACATTTGTAATGGGGCTGGTTTGTCTATGCAACTGACAATGCCAGATACCCTGAAACGAATAGGTCACACTGGAATTTCACAGAAGAACTGGACATATAATTGGTGTTTACTTTATCAAACAGTTGTATTCCCAACTCCTACCAAAGAGGGACTTCACATGCAGTGCATTTACTAGCTACATATTTTTGGCACTGTGAAGCAGCCCAGAAATTGAAAGAGGTTGGACCCTTCCAGAAGCCCCTAGATAGAGACACAACTAGGGATGTTTTTTGGGTAACAAAAGTTTTTTTTTTTTGCCTCGTATTGCATGCAATTATATTAGGCTGTTTATATACATTGATGCAGCAATATTCTGTGAGGCTCAGTTACATGCATGGACCAGAAAAAGGTGGTTCCAAACACTGGTACCTGAGAAACACCTATGTATTAATTTGGCTCATGTTAGCATTGTTTTTTGAACTGATGCAATGTAAGTGCAACAAAGGCTTACCGAAATCCGCCGGGTGGGTGACGAATTGCATTGTGGGCGTGAAATAATCACCATACATGATCCTTGTTTTCGGGTGTTTTGCTTGTATCTTTACCAAGTGACGCTTTAGCAACTCGTTGTGGCTAGACGCAAGTGAATTGAACTTTCTCAGGCATCCTGTTCTTGAATTGTAATCTGCTTGTGAACTGCTGTTGTAAAGTGTCAGGTACAGAGGGAAGCATCCAATTGGAAGCACTCCTGGTACCACTATATCCCTGGCCCCTAGCTTGATCAATCTCTGTAAAAACCAAAACAAATAAATGTGGGGACAAACTTACAGATAATGCATGGGGAAGGTGAGAAATCAATATGGGGTTGGAGTGTGCAAAAGGGGTCCATTTCAAACAAGTAATGCACAAAAAGTAACAAGTCTCTATCAAATTGATTATGCTGATATAAATAAATTAAATCATCAGAAGTCGCATTTTAGAAGTTTTACCACACACATATATATATAGGAGAACTTTTGGTTGCCATACCCAATTGGAACTGTAATAATGTAATAACTTTATTATGATATTGGGAAGATAAGAGCAATGATAATACTGGGACCTTGGGGAGTACCCAATTATCACCCAGTATTATCATATCAATGTGGTTCTTCATATTTGCTTGCAACTAATTAATTTGCTATTAAAACCTCACCAATAGCATTTAAATGTTTAAACAAAATTAAGATGCCAACTTTTTCACTCATTCCTGACACATCAAGTAAAATCAAAGTTGTTATTGTGTGATGGAATTGTGATAGAACCACACGTACATTAATGCCTCTTCCTATGGCTTGAACTACTTCGTGCACATAGGTCTTGACTTGATCTAGAGCTATGCCTGAGAATATTGGGGCATTATAGTCATTTCCTCCAAATTCGCCCACTACAAAAAGAGCCTTGCTCAGATACTCCTCGCACTCTGCATTTAATTTTGGTAAGTGGAGATCAGTAAGTTGCCTTGAATAAAATGCATTAATTTAATGTTCTGCTAAAGTGCTTGTAGAAGCATATATGCTCTTTGATTGCATAAAAATAAAAGTTTGTTCTTGTAAATAAAATACTTAATTAATTAGGAAACAAATAATGTAGTTGTATATTGTGCTCTAGTTATTTTGGTTGTCAAGATTTCATACAAGTCATGGGATGATGTTTTATTTTAACAAAATCCTCTACCAAAGAAAGGGTGAAAATAAGTACCTTCTTCTGAGCTACAAAGAGAAGGTTTCAAATCTTCAAACCACTGAATTTGGGTCTGTATGGAACCAGTGTTCCAAATCCTTTGATCCACACCTATCTGTTTGAAGAAAGAATACTCCTGGGCAGTGGCGCCGGTTATTGCGAAATTAGCCCCATTTTTGAAATCTGCATCTTTTGACTTAGATGGAGGTGGCATTGGCAACCCAAATTTCTCAGCTGTATAAATAATTAAGAAAAAAAAAAGGGTAATGTTAATTTCGCTGTTTACTTGCGGTAAGTGGCAAGGATTGTGTTGCATGTCACAAGCACAGTCATGTAATGCTAAAGTAAGTCTTTGAAGCAGTTAATTTTAAAATGGTGCTCTGGAAACTATCATTTTAAGTTAGAATTTAAAAAATGTCTATTTTGCATGTCAAATCATTTGGTCTTTTATGTAGCCACCTTTATTAGAGTAGATAATTCATTCTTTTATCTTTCCCCAAAATTGCTAATTTTCACAGAGAAGTCATTTTCAAGAGGAGACAATTTGAAGCCGCATCATCAAGTCATTATAAAAAACAAAAATAGTCAAGTCCAAGTAACAGTTTCATACAAATATATAAATTGTGTGATATATATATACCTAGAAAATCAACAACTAGCCGGCCATCAGAGCACCGACCGGTCGGCTTGCGGAAATAGGTCATGCCATAAGGGCTTCTAGCTGTGGTGAGTTCTTTAGGCACACCATTGACTACAAGGTTCCCAGCATCAGAGAGAGAATCTCCAAAGCTAAAGATTGCATTGTAAATATCCTGACAATGTGAAATGGTGAAGAAATAGGAGAAGAAGAAGAGAACAGAGAAGAGAGAGGCGAAAGAAGAAGAGGCCATTTGTTTCTGGTTCTGGCACATGCAATGGTGTCAGTTTTGGGTTTGCACTTTGTGGTGTACACTTTGTGCGATGCTTGAAAGTAGAGATAATGAGATCGTCTCTTTATACTGATTCTAGTGTTGAATTGGATGCCTCTTTGATTGCTTGGATGGGTTAATAATAAAAAAGTAAGGCTTAATAATAGAATAAGAAGTTGAGCTGCTCTGCTTTGACACCCCATACTATTGCCCCACTTGAATCCTCTAGTTGCTTTTGAACAACATAACACGACATTAATGAAGCACAGTAATATTGCTATCAAAATCCTTTTTAGTTGTTATACCTTAAAGCAAATTTGTACACTAATAACGGGTGTCTTTAAGTGAAAATGATTTTACAAAATTTTATACATTGATAAAAAAATATTTAAATATGTATTATAAACAAATCACGGTTATAATTAATGTAAAATAATATATACAGGTCGGTGGTGGTTTGGAAAAAAAAATGTATAGAAAAATGAGAAGCGTTATAATGCCTCTATTTTTTTTGTCTTCCATTATATCACTATTTTTAAACCTTAAGAACATAAAATTTAAAACTTAAATGTTAAAATAAAACTAGTTAGATATAATCAATATCATATTCTCTGTGCATATATAATAAAACTATGACATTTCAACTTAAGTTTTGATTCTTATCGAGAGATTGTAAAAATATACTGATGTGAATAAAATATGAATGTTGATTTTTTAACTTATTAATTCATATGAAAACAAAATCCAAAAGTGACAATTTTTTTAGTTACATGTAGAAAAAACAATATATATCATATCTAAACGTTTTACATTGACATATAAATTTTAAAATTTTGTTGTTAGAAATTTAAAAGTAGATGCAAGATGTAGGCACAAAAAATGGAAAAATTTAAAAGCAGATATGTTGTTGCAAAAACAAACATGGGTGCAAGTTGGATAAATGAAACAGAGAAGGCGGTGGTATCGCGATCTCTATCAGGTTTGCTAAACGATGGAACGCGTTGTCGGCTGCTAATCTTTTTTAGTTGGAGCTCTCTCTTTCTGGTGATCCATAAATTAAGTGGTCAATATGTAGGCGCTTTTATTTTATTTCAATTTTCTTCCTCAAGTCACCTCCACATGCACGGTGTCGGTACCCAAAATCCAGTACTTGGAAATTGGGCCCGATAAGCCGGACTTTCAAAAGTCGGATCAATATTTCAAATCCACAGCAAATAGATCCGCCAATATTTTTGTCCGTGTTCAGGTGTTCTTGAATTGTGCATGCCTTTAATATATTAAGATGTCACGAGGAGGGTTCTAATACCTCATGTTTTTCATACCTTATCATACCTCATATTTTATATCTTTATTTTCAAAGTCTAATATGTCGATCCGATCCGTTCAATATGATATCCATACTAAAATATGCTTGGGAATGAAATTTTATAATTTTTGAAATTTTTTTACTATTTTTTTAGATAGGCAGAAAATCACTGTTTTTGAATGGTCCAGATATAATGATTTTGTATCTATCTTAAAAAATAGTAAAAAATTTGCAAAAATTATAAAATTTCATCCCTAAGAATATTATAGCATGGATATCATGTTGAGCGGTTCAGATCGACAGTTTAGACTTTGAAAATAGAAATATTTAATATGAGGTATGAAAGACATGAGGTATTGGAACCCTCCTCGTCATATAAATGCTAGTTTATTTCACTAAGCAATAAATTATGGACTACACCAGAAATGTACAACTATTTATCCTCAGAAATTTCAATTTTGGGTCGGGTTGGATGAAACCATACGGGCATAATGTAACCCGATCCGACTGGCAATGTGGCATGCTATCCGTAACCGTAAGCACTTATTTCTATGGATCTCATTTCTTCGTTAGTTCCGATGAGAAACGAATTCATTGATGAATCCTAACAAATTAAATTGTAAATGTTGGTTGCGAGCATTGAAGTGCCATTAGGTGGAGGCTCGCAATCCGCCAAGAGCACTGGGACATGGTAGGTTTCATTTCAAGGCGCTATGTTATTTCTGGTGAAGTGGAGAGTGATGAATTATGAATACAAAATAAAAATAAAAATCACTCGCTCTCTGCCTCTCTCTCTCTCTCTCTCTCTCTCTCTCTCTCTCTGCTTTTGCTGACATGGAGAGAGAGAGAAAGAGAGAGAGAGAGAGAGGTGAATGCGCAATCAAATTGGACACTTGCTCTTTAAGACAGTCATCGATCAAAGCAAATATTGATGATGCTTCTCAGAATTAACCACTCTTCTGGGCTGACATGGAAACAACCAAAGAACATAATTAACAAATGCAACTGAAACCCTCATGGCCTCATAGCATAGTAACAAGATTTGTGAATTATTCGGATTTGAACTGTTAGCGAATCAATCCGCGTATTATTCGGTTTTCTGAACTTTTTCTGAATTATTCGCAGATTTTACTAATTTTTCTCTAATTTTACGAATTATTCGCGTTTTTATTTTGTGGAACAAAGATTTCTGATCCGGACTCAATGTATAATTCCGAATTAATTCTGAATCACAAATTTTTGAACCCGCCAAATTTTTCCCGAATAATTAAGTTATCACTCTGCCTCGTAGTATAATTTTCTTTCATTACATTCTTTTAGCAAAGAGAATTGGCTCCTTCAGAAAATTCTAACGAGTGTTGGAATTGAAACGTACAATTTTAGCCAAATGTGCGAAATGTGCAAAATGCTCTTTTTGTATTTATATTTATTTATATAAAGCAACTTTTTAAGACCCAGAACTAGAAAATTTCAATAGAGGTGGTTGAAAATTAATATGCAAAATATGTTGAGAATGGAATTTAAACTCATGTTCTCTCACTACAAAATAGAGCCCATAACCACTAGACTACAACTCAATATTTGTTATTTATTAAGGAGGGCTAAGACTATATAAAAAGTTTTAAAAAATAAAATTTCATTTAATTTCAATACACATAATTAAAATTTTAAAATCATAGAGGTGACTTAGCTACCTTTAGCCAGGCCTGAGTTCCGCTCCTGCTCTAAGATGACCACTAACAACAATATCCTCTAATCATTTGAAGCAATTATGTGTACCACATAAATAATACGCACTTAAAGAAAAGTACTGGTGCGTGCACCAGCACGTCCAATAGAACGGAGTTAAACAAGTATATATAGAATGTACAATTATATATTTTAAATGCTACTGGTATGTGCTCATATTTGTGCTCTAACTGGGTGCTATTAAAAAAGAATTTGTGCATAAGTTGCTACTTTATCCTTGATGAATGGGCTATTGTGGCTTTAGTTTTAGCTAGTTTATCCTTGATCAAAAATACACATATATATATATATAGTGGAATTAATTTTCTGTGACTTCTTGGTCTTTGAAGTATGAAATTTCTATGAACTCCGCTACAGCCTGTTATTTATACAACTAAAATTAAAAATATAATGATTCCCAGAAAATCTTTCACAACTGAAATGACAACTCAATACTCATTAATAGATAAAAACAAGCAACACACTGTTGTCAGAAATAAAGTTGATCCTTATCAACATTCATTATTGCCATATAAAAACCACGTCATACCTCCGTTCGGTACTGATCAGATAGACTGGTCCCGTGCACAAATGTATCGACAAAGGTTTGGTGAATTGGCAGCAGTTAGGGGCACTTTTGATCTGCTACCTTTATTCTGTAAAATATTCGGCAAGAAATGACATGAAATCACATCACTTTTCAAAAGGCAGAACAAGAACATTCCAAGTCATACAACATAAAAAAGGAATCAGAAAAGCCAGACCGAACGAGAATAAAGTTGTAGCAAAATTAACCCACAACGGTGTTAGAAATGCAGTTCAACTCGTCCAAAGAATCATACTAAATGATTTGTTTATTGTTGTCTGCAAAGAGCAGTATAAATGAGGAGATCCAACATGCAACTCAGTGATTTGTGTATTGTTCTCCTCAAAGAGTGGTAAAAGATCCAAGAGATCAAACATGTCACATTGTAAAATTTATTACAACAGATTACAC
Organism: Carex littledalei; assembly: GCA_011114355.1. NCBI lineage: Eukaryota > Viridiplantae > Streptophyta > Magnoliopsida > Poales > Cyperaceae > Carex > Carex littledalei. Next base: position 2,211,032 of record CM022088.1, read on the forward strand.
AATTAAACAGCCGTCACAAGAGTATAACCCACTCAAAAACAATTTCCAAAAAATTAATTGGAACCTACCATTTGAAAATCTAATTTTCTCTTGCAAATTTGATTCCCTTCTCAATAGAGGCCTTGAGCTCTGGCTTCAAAGCCTCTAGTCCTTCCTTCTCAAAGTCAGAAAGTGGGCCCAATCCAAGTACCTCCTCAACACCATTCTTTCCTAGCCTTACCTGGAAAGGAAGAATACACATATTGTTTGTATTTAAGGTTTAAAATAGCAACTCTCTCAGGTATACAAAATTAAAATTTGACTACTACCACCTATTAGACAGTCAAATTTAATTTACAAAAGACCCGAGATCAAGCTTGTCAGATGCATCCTGGAAGCCAGAGCAGTTTTGATGGCATGCTACATATTCCAGTGTACTTCTCCTTTCACTTTTGGAATTTATCACTCAAATAATGTATTGGTGACGAAGGTACTCAATTGCAATCAAGAGAAGCAAGGTTCAAAACCCATTCCTCATTGATTTCATAGCTACTTTTGATATCAAACTGGAACAGTAAGTTTTGGAATGCGAAAACTTGATTTCAGTTGACTTGTTTTGTTTGGCTGGAAATGACCAGAATTTGACCCGGTGCAGAATACTAAGACGTCTATTCCATTTTCCTAAATGGAACAGCACAAAACCAGAATTCTGTCCATAACAGAATGAATTTGACATGCTCGACTGAAATGCTTATAATGCTGAAAATACATATCTAGGCAACCTCCAGACGCTTATAACGCCCAAAGTACAGTTCTTATCGGCACATGTACCCTTATCCAGTTTATTCTGTATCCTCATACTCAGTAAAAAGAACCAACCTTGGAGGCAAAGAAGGGAAGCTCAGTGACTGTTGATTGCACAAAGGTGCACTCAACAACATCTGGAACACCGTTCAACCCCTTTAAGCATGCATCAGCAAACACAGCACCAGCATACCTGGTACAAATGCAGCCCGCAATCTTACAATTAGATTCTTCAAAAAGACAGGACGTGCATTTTAACTGTTCACTGAATGCACAACTTGATACGTGTAGTGTTAAAAAAGGAATACTTACGCCATAGAAAGTGTGGCAGAGCCTTTACCAGCCTTGGCTTCAACAACCTCTGTGCCACCTTCTTGTGTCCTCTTGGTCAAGGCCTTGATATCCTCTGCTCCCAGTGCATTTGTAGCAGGTGTAGCCTGCAATTCAAATTCTTTATGTTGTTACCACCATGTTGCTGGTTAGAAATTTAGATGAAGAACACATCAAACAAATTTAACGCTTTCTCAACAATTGTTTACTTGCCAATTAGCTAAGTTCAGATACGCTAGCATAGTAGCAAACATCAAATGCAACGACAAATGAAAGAGTAAAGTAAAGAAGGATGTACCTGAGAGAAGAGTGGAAGAATTGTAATACCGGCATGACCACCAACAACTGGCACATTCACACCTGAAAAAATCATAGGATATACATGAAAGCTGTCACTAAAATTCTTCAAAACTGTGCTCATATGCTATAGTTTTATATATGTTAATTAAATAAATCTCACACCATAATTAAATTTTAAAATGGAGTAATTATAGGATATTGGAATTGTAACATAAAGAACTACATTTTTCCATGCGATTAATTATGCACTGGTAACTCAAACACATATCTATTAGAAACTTGAGAAGCTAAACCAGAATAACAAAGGGTCAAAACACAAAATTGAAGAGACTTTGGGCCAACACTTATAAATAATGATATTTTTTTATAGGGATTTCAGGGCTACCTAAAAGATGTTTCATTGGAAAGTAATGAAAGAGAAAAATTACCTTCTACAGGAACCTTAGCCCTGCCAGCATAGAATGTCTTGGCCCTGACCACATCAAGAGTGGTAACACCAAAGAGCTTCTTCTCATCGTATGTACCGGCCTTTTTGAACACCTCTGCCGCAATCGGTACAGTTGAGTTCACTGGATTGCTAATCATGTTCACAATTGCCTATTTCCCAACAATAAACCACAAACTCAATCAGAACTGTTATTGCAAGCAATAAATCAGCCACAAAATAAACAAAAGGGCAGTCTACAAATAACACCAAAGTTTTGTCACAATTGAAAATAACCCAAATTTGCTACACCTGAGCAACAACAAAGTCAATTCACAGAGTTGCTACCAATGTGTAATAGCACTCATTCTCACTAACAACAAAGAATACAGATGTGTAACCGAAACCTAATTTTTGCAGACGTGTACATGAAAATAACACCGAAGAACTATTTCCTAAGTAGTTGTTGAATGTTGTATGATTATTGCAAACATGAAAGTGCCAAAAACCACAAATGTAACCACTAAAGAAAGGTGGAAGCATGATACTCACCTCAGGGCAGTACTTGGCAATGGCAGTGCAAAGGCCTTTGACAATGCCTGCGTTGATGTTGAACAGATCATCTCTGGTCATGCCTGGTTTGCGGGGCACACCAGCAGGGATTATGACCACATCAGCACCCTTCAAGGCCTCGCCAAGCTGGTCTTCTCCCACAAACCCAGCCACCTAACAAAAAAATAACATATTATAACAAAAAAAAAATGACAGGTAAGAACAAAGAGTGAATCGAATTGGTTCAGTTGGACAATAATGCATTATAGCCTACCTCACCCAAGAGAAAACTACACACTGTGGTTCTGACCAAATATAACTCGTGCCTAGTATGCAGCATTAACCAACGCAAGTGAGGATTGCATTCAATTACGAGTATTTGAAGTTTCATTTCGTACTTGTGCAGCCATTTGAACAAAATGCATCACAGATCTACCGTTTAAGCCAGTAAATCATAACCGAAAAACAGGGACAGAACCAATCAATTTATATTGACAGAATCAGTATAGAGTAGAGCCTCAGCTCAAATGCTCCAAATTTTATGTTTTACATGATTACATTCAACAGATCTAACACATCGGATGACAGATCAGGGTTTATAAACAAATCAAGGAACTTTTTCTTAAAAAGGAAAATGCAAAGAAAACTGTACCACAGCACGAGTGTTGATGTGGCCGACGTCAGCGGCAACACCAGGCGTGCCCGCAATATCGTAAAGAGAGAGTGATGAAACAAGAGGGTTGAGCTTCATGAGGAGTGCGAGCGGCTGGCCTATACCGCCGGCGGCGCCGAGAACTGCCACCTTCCTCGCTGGCGTCGACTCCGACGAGAAGGACCTGATCGCCCTCCCGGCGTCTCTCTTAAGAGCAGATCTTAGAAGGATCGAAGTCATTTTTGGCTATGTGCAAGAGGACAGAGGAGTAGTCTCAGAAAGGGATGCGGCGGACGGAGACGGGCGACTGGAGAACAGATCAGAGCAGATTGTAGGGATGGCGAGAACCGAGGAGTTTATAGGAGTGAAGTGAAAAAATTGTGGTGCACCGGACTATGAATGTGTCACTGAGACGTGGGCGAGAAAACCTTGAAGAAACAGAGTGGTTCCCACATTTCAGTGTTCTATTGTTGTAACACATTGATTTAGACCCAGTTCTTTCGGTAATTGATGCGACCGAGGTTATTAGTTTGGATTTGGGTGGATATGGTCCATATGGATTCGGATCGCCGTATACTCCTAACTCGAGTCACCGTAAGCGTGCTAACATAAACGGTATACCGGACGGCCGAATCGGCAGTGTGTCTCCCGCTCTCTGTTGAGACTTGAGATCGATAATTAGCCGTCATGTCCAAAATGAACGGTCTTAGATCCGTCTGCATTAGGTAGGACCCGAAACAGGAGTTGACTGGCTGGCCCATAGAATTTCTGTGCGAGAGGGAGGTAGTATCTACTGTATATAATATAATATAATATAGTCCTCTTTTTTTTTATTCTTAGTCAAAAGCTACTTTGCATAGATACAATACGGATACGGCGATACGACAATTTTCAAAAATTCCGGATACGATACACCAATTAAATATATTATTTATTATTATTTTAATTATATTATTAGCAATAAAGGCTTGTGTAGTGTAGTGGTAGTTGCTTTGGTTCTCAACAATCAAGCCCAGGTTCAATTCACGCTGCTCGGAAAATTTTTGGGTTCTTGCGCGAGTCATGGTACACCATTATTGCGCGGTGTACGGGTGCGGTATTTGTGGCATATCAGAGTGTATCGGTGGAGTATCAATGGAGTATTAGAGGTGTGTAGGATACGCCATGTAAGCTGATATGCCAGCTGGCGTATCAGACACGTATCGGATGCGTATCTGTATGTATCCGATATGCACCCGATATGGGTACAGAACCCTAGATGAAGTATCGGGGTAACATAGGTCAAAAGAAAATGGAAATTTTTGTACTTCAGAGGGATATTACTATTTTTTAAATATTCCCTGGTCAATTAAAGTTTGTCAAAATTTCCAGTCGCTTTTTCATGTTCCATGTTTCGTCATGGTTCGACTTTTGCCGTTTAATTTCTTTATGGATATTGAGATTTGCCTTTGATTTTTATAAAAGAAGTTGGTTGGAACAAGCAATTTGAAAGGTCTTAACAGGATAAAGTGGACCCTGTCCCCCTATTTTTTTTAAGTAAACTTCATTTTTCTTTAATTTTTAGTTTCACAGGAACGCAAGTTTTACAATGTTTTTGGCAGCACTTGAGAGTAGGTCCGATGGGCATCGGATCTACTATGGTTCGATGGGCATCGGATTTACTCTGGTTCGATGAGTTTAATCACTGTTGATTTATTTTAAAATTCGTGCATGTCTGTTTTAATTTTCGTGTGAACAAATCTTAAATTAGATCGGACGGTCATCATGCTCGTTGAACCTAAAAGTTGGTCTGATGGACATCGGACCTACTCCGTTCACTTTTGGCAGAGATGAGAGACTGATTCATGTAGCAGAGAATAGTCATTTCATGATTTTTAAAATTTTGAGATTAGAGTTCGATTGATTTTTCTATAAGCCGGATTTCTTATTTCATTATATTTTATAAAAAAAAATATTATTATGATCTAATGTTATTTTCTTTAATATAATTCGAACAAAAAAGACCACTATAAAAGGAAAATAATATAACATAATATAACTTTTTAAGTATGATATTTAGCTTTTTGTCATATTCAAATCCGTTCCTGGTTTTTGCTCAGCATTTTGACACGATCGATCCTCCAACTTTCACAATAAATAAATAGTAAAAAAATTTATTGGTTCTTCAATCTTTTCATTTTAAAATAAAAAATATGCATAATACACACAATTTTTTATTAATAGAAAAAATAAAAAAATATATATAAAAAATACATTCTTATGAAATCTCGTTTTATAAAAAAAGACAAAAATATCTATCCCATCCGCTACAGTGTCAATTACAGTGTGAACGAGAATGTCTATCTCGTCCGTTATAGTGTCCGCAACAGAAATCTCATTTCATTTATATATAGCATACAATATAACAGACGGAATAAACATTCCCATCCACTATTACACTGTAGCTGACGGATCGAATAGACATTCCTATTCACTATTATTACGGGATAAATATTCTCATCGTTCATATGAAACATCACTCGTTTAATAGAAATATACTTCTTTTTTCTATATTTTTTTTCTATTAATAAAAAGATTGGCACAATACTCACAAGTAGAGTGGAAAAAACGTGCCGTGCCATGACTAATACGCCGTAACTTTAGTCTCGTGCCGTGATCAAGTTAATTTTTCAAGTGCCGTGACCAAAATGTCAAGGAGTAATCACGGCACGCGAATGGTCACGCCACGTGAGTCATGCCATGCCTAAACGTGATGTGACTCGCGTGACTACGTGCCATGCCGTGTCGTGCCAAAGTTTTAAAAGATGAGTACGGCACACAAATGGTCACGGCACAGGACACCAGGGCCGGTCCTGAGAATTTTGGGGCCCGGGGCGGAAGAAAATTTTGAACTCTTTATGTAAACATTTTTTTTTTATTAATATGTCATATCATACAAAATAGGAGGGACATAAAACCAATACCCCTCAATATTTGGTAGCATTACCTGCAATATTTGTAATTCTACAAATAAACGTTATGCATCAATATCACAGTTCTCATCATGTGTCAAAGCATTTTCAAGTTTCGAACAATAATTTTTCATTTCTTTGTCGAAATATATGTTGAAATATATGTTGTTAATTTGAAATATATGTTGTTATTTTATTAAGCAAAACATGATAATTAAATTTCTTTGTCGAAATATATGTTGTTAATTTGAAATTCTAAAATGTTCAAATATTTGAAAGTCATTCAAATTAATAGATACAATAGAGGATTAAACATTTAGTAATAACTATAACATCTTATTAGATATTTGGACTAATTTCCAAAGTTTGAAAATATTAGGTTAATTATATAAAATACAAAATTAACAAAAAAAAATCACCAACGTGGCACTAAGGCCACGTGGTCCATACTGGATGCTTCACCTCTTCATTTTCCTGATTGGTCTTCTCTCTTGCGTGTGGAAAGAAAAAAATAAGAAATAAATCAAAGAGAACAAATAAAGAGAAAATGAAAGAAAGGAATGGAAAAGTGAAAACAGAGAAAGGAAAAAGGGTTTCCGCAGAGATAGTTTGCATCAGCTTCCAATGAAAAACAATTTTATTTTTTGCTGTTGATTCGATGGCCCAGATTAAAAAATAATAGTCTAGATAAAAAAAAACACCAATGAAAGAAACGATGACCCAACTTTTTATTCATATACAAAGTAAATTTTTTTTTTGGGCCCTCTGAATTTTTGGGCCCGGGGCCATCGCCCTGGGTACCCTGGGCCAGGGCCGGGCCTGCAGGACACGCGAGTCACGGCACGTAACTAACACACATGCCGTGCTATTTTTCCCACTCTACTCGGGAGAAATTTGGGTCCGATGGGCATCAGACCCAAAGTGAGTTCGATGGGTTCGCTCACCGTCCGATCTGCTTTAGAATTCGCGCCGACAACTTTCGCGTCTGCTTTAAAATCGTGTGGACGAATCTTAAAGTGGATCGGACGGTCCCGAAATCCATCGGACCCAAATTTGAGTCCGATGGGCATGGGACCGAAGCCTTTCTCACTCTACTCACAAGCTTCATGTTTGCACCCACGTGCCTCATTCTGTAGCATCCACGATCCACGTTAATGCTCATGCTTTGATATTGCTACATGTTTATATTTTTTTTAATATTCGAAAAACGGAAAGCCACTCGTAGTGCCATGCACTTTATGTGTGCTTAATACGCATCCCGAATCTATTATCGAGATATACTCAAAAGAATTAAAATAAATTCGATATCTATTTAAAATATAATTTAAATAGAGAATTTGGAGTTTCAAGATACTCAACTAATTAAATATTTATAAAAAAAATTCATCCAAATTTCGAACCTGCAACCTCTATAGAATATTATTTTCGGCAGTAAGATATCTCACATTTTTGAAATTAGCATTTATCTTAGAGCATCCACATCCTTAGTACTATTAGAGTTTCTAATCTGATGTGACAGTTTCTAATTCAGTTTCATGGATGTGGGAGAATTTCTTATTTAGAAACTATGCAGTAAAGTTTCTTATTAAGAAACTATTTATAAACTCCATGCTGACTAAATAATTGGCTCAAATTATTTCTCTTTTTTAATCTGTTACTGACGTGGCTTAATAGAAACTATAAAATTAATTTCAGGGATGTGAGAGTTAGAAACTTCAGAGATCTTAATTTCTAAAAAGTGGTTAACAGTTATTTATATATTCATTGAGTTGCTGGAATGTAGATGCTCTTAGTATTTTTTTAGTTAGGAAAATTTCCAGTGTGTCCATGTAAATTTTTAAAATAGATAATTTTCTCATAAAATCATCATAATATTCAATATTAAAAAAAAAATTAACTTCCTTTCTTCTAGCTCCTTTTATTTAATTATTTTTAAAAAAAATTGACCACTATATCCTTAAAAATTAAAGAGAGATGTCCATTAATTCTAATTATTTCTTCATCCCTTTGTGGATTCAACCAGGCCTACACCTTAAATTTGTTAATGTTTGAACTACAAATTTGATGAAATCTATCAGTCAATGTCAGAGTTCAATCTAGAATCTGCAGCTCTAACAACTAAAAAGGCACAAAACAATCTTCTAGGGGCGTTCGGCAACAAATGATTAAGAGTGAATGATTAAGAGCTTAAGGAGCGTTAAGGAACTGATGTTCGGTTGTCTTAATCCGTGGTGAAAGCTAAGAAAGCTAAAGGAAGGGGTAGAGGTGCCTTAAGGTCCGGACAGAGAATTAAGATCCGGGCAAAATGAGGCTAAAGGAGGTGTTCTTAATCCGCGCTAAGGAACCGGTGTTCGGCAGGATTAAGCGGTTAAAGAAACTAAAGGAAGCGGATTAAATATTAAGGAGACTTAATCCTTTGTTGCCGAACAGCCCCTAGGGTTTAACACACATATATATCAACAAAAATTCCAGTAAAATGAAGGAAATAGTTTGTGAATATAATACAATCTCCTGATTTGTCATTTATATACATGATAGATAAATAAATAAGCAACAAAGAGATTGATTGAGGTTATATATACCTCATCTTCGATATCCTTGATTTTTTGCATGATCATCGCCATTTTGCTTCGTTTCTTCCCTGGGTGATGTTTTCTTTTCTGTTTATTTTGTCTTTGATAGTATTTAATGAGGTTCCAGGACATCAACGGATCCATATCCTCTCTGGTACAGTGGTCAACTTACTTTTTAAAAATAATTAAATAAAAGGTAAAATAAATAAAATGGAATAGAAGAAAGAATTTTTTTTTTTTGTGAGAATATTAGATATTATGGTGATTTTACGAAAAAATTAACTATTTTGAAAGTTTACATGAGTACACCAGAAATTTTTCAAATCTTAGTTTTTGTTTGTAAAAAGACTCTTGGGGCGTGCTCTAGAACGGAGGGGAAACTCCTCATTAAAGGGAAGGATAGAGATCGGGGGTGAGGCTCACCTCTGCGCAGTGATTTTACACCCCGATGTGGGAGTAACGATTGTCGTTAAAAATTAACACAACGCTGAGCTTTTCTTCTCTCTAAACAATGGTCGTTCACCTCCGCTCCCTCTCCGGTTCTTCTCTTCTGGAGCAGGTGAAACCGACGGGCAGGGATGGTCTGAGGTAAGGCTCACCCCGCACAGTGATTCTTCCTTTCTTTTTCTCCGCGTCCCTCCGTCTGGAGCACAACCTTAGAGTAACTTGGCAATTGAGACACGGATCAAAATGGACTAGTCAGGAGTTTATGCTACCAGTGAGCATTGATATGAACATGGTGCTGGTGTTGTGGATGCACAGCACAATAGAACAATATGCTGGTTTCACGGCACACGCAAACAGAGAAACACAGGACATGGATATTTGGCAAGGACAAGGCTACCATTCTGTTTTTTTTTTTTTTCTAAAAGACTGATAGCAGCTGTCAAGATTTGGCTACCCTTCTGTGGCTTTGCGACTTTATGCGCCTCTCTTCTCTTAATCGAATTCCTTATTTTTTTTTCTCTTTATTAATTGTCTTCAATTTGGGCCATCTGTTATGGACATTTTTTTTCCCCATCAGTTCTTTTCTCTGATTGCAGACTAGTCTGACGAATTTCTTCAGTACCTTTCTTTGTTTTCTTGATAATTGTGCATTTTTTTTTCTCTTTAATAATATTGACCGATCAGGGTTGAGTACCAAAATAGCCTACAATGGATTTATTAACAATATAATTAGATGATTAAATAAACAGAACGACAACAAAGGAGAGTAAAGATGTTGGCCCCACGAGTGCTCACCACAACAAATCATCATTCTAGTGTTACTATATGATAAACGATGCTTTTAATCAGACGTGCATACATGCATTTTGTCCTCAAATTCCTTCTTTTCATGATATTTGAATTTGCACAGATCACAGTTCTTTGAATCTTTCTACAACCATATAAAACATAATGATGCTTATCCGGCTTTTATGTTAATTCTGCTCCTGAATACAACAAACTGTTCAGCTGGCAATATCCTACCAAAAATCAAAGAAATTTTGCTTCATATGATATTAAGTGTTGCCAATCTCTAAAATTCTACATTACACCCAATTGGTTGAACCCAGACAACAGACAAATTGTAAACATGGTAGTACCTCACTACAAAAAGGAAAACGCTATGCTGATATGAAAACTTGAACTATAAAATGAACCTGATTCTTATGAAGATTGCTTAAAAAATATCTACTGCATACTTCTGAGAAACAGCAACACGCCACACTGCAAGTTTTGGTTGCAGACAACATTACACACTAGCCAATTTAAAGACTAACACAAATCCACATAATAAACAATACACATCAGAGCTACAATTAGATTTTGAAATAAAATGCAAACACTACAATACATACAGAATCGTAACGATCCAAAATGAACTTTAAATAGTTGAGAAGTACTCATACTTCTTTCATAATTTATGCCTACCCCTTCCATTTGGGTTCTCCGTTCTACCAGCTACTTTACAAGAAGGTCACTTAGTTTACTCCTAAAACGCCTAAAAACACAGAATGAGTCTAGTTCTACTGTGAAACAGAAACAAATATACAGCCTTTTCTAATAGGGTCGATACAACAGCCCACCACCATCAACAGCCATCAACAGCCAAGTTGGTGCAAGCCTCTGGAATCTATATCTGCCTTTCCAGCCTGTCATAATTAACCAGAGTTATATATATATATCCTAAATGCAATATATACAAGAAATCACTGCCAAAATCAAAATAGTGAAGAGTGCGGGGTGCTCACATAGACACACTTGTAGCGATATATATATGTATTAGTTGGTCAATTGGTCAAGTTTTTACATTAGCAATCTGGTCCAAGAAGAACATGTTAGAATCTGCTTAGAAGTCATCAAAATTCTGATAATTCTTATCATTTAGTCACGTCTTGATTAAAAGAAACTCGAGCTATGAAGCAAACCAATGAAACTAATAAAGAACACAGATTGCAGCATGATCCTTCAAAAGCAACCTTTTCTGCATTTTGGTATCACCAGAAGTTTCAGTGTTCCATTTTAGTTATCAAAGTTTTCATTTTGCCAAATTAGCCCTATGGTGAAAATATACTAAATGGATGGATAATGTGGATGCCTATGTCAGTGTAAATATCACCCCGACCTAATGACTCAGACAATGACATTCATGCCCAAATCAAAATATGAGGATTTCAAAATTGACATTGACACAAATCTACATCCACTTTATACTAAAAACTTTGTTCATCTTAATGTCCATATCACCAAAGCAGCATGCTAATGCCCTAGTGTGCATTTTCATACTCTTTTTTGAAAATATTGATAACATAACTGACATAATAAAAATTTAGAACATTATATTCCAAAAAAGGAGCCCCTGAAACTTAATGGAAAAAAGGATGATACTTGGATCGTATATGTAATTTACTCTTAGAAGTAAATTATAAATTCTTATTTCAGTAAATACTAGAAGAATTTATATATATTTTTTTGGCAGGATTTCTGAAGCTTGAATTAAACAACAAGTTTTCGTATAATTTGAAGAGCATCACAACGTTATACATATGTGACTACTTCATTCTTATGTATATGTAAATATTATGGTATTGCAAAAGTAATAATACTTATGTTGCACCCAATATTTCAAAAATCACACCAGTACGTATAAAAAATAAAGCCCCATTTTTATACTGAAGTTTCAGAGTTACTTGTTTAGTTGCCAAACTCCTGACTAGTCCATTTTGATCCTTACCTCACTTTTAAGGAAAAGACACGGACAGAAATTCTGATAGATGATGATATGAAATCCTAAAAGATATCCCAAAAAACATCTCATTAAATGTCAATACCAGTGTCAATTTCATCTCTTGAATTGGGCAAGACTTTTCATCTATAAATTACAACACAAAATGGTAGTATGGATTACAGTGGTACAAATCATAAAGTGCAATTACCAGGGACCAAATGAGTAGGCATAACACATGCAATTTAAAACAAAAGAAGGAACAGAAAAACAGAACTAAAGTACGCAAGAAAACTGAGGTATGCAAAAAGAATAAGAAGATCATCTAATAATTAAAAAATACATGTTAGTGAACCATAAATGAAAATACTTGCTAAAAACTTACCTTAACTAACTATTGTGCGCCACCATCAGATCCATATGCAGATGAGCTGTCGCTGTCAGAGTCTGCCATATGCAAATCCCAAGATAGAAAGAACATTAACAAAAAATAATGGTTTAGAGTCAGCTGGTTTCACACAGGTGGAAGCTATAAGTTCCCATGATTTGTTTTCAATTTTTATTTTCAAAATTTAAATTTATATCCCTCATTTAATCTCCAATGGAGCCATACAAGCAAACTAAATATAGGAATATAGCAGAGGAGACACTTTCTACAGTACAGTACATATTTTCAAAATGTCATGGAACGCAAGAGCCCACCCCATACCATTTTTTCTTTTGTTGACTCATTTTAAAAAAAATTATGGGTAGGGACTGCAATACCTTATTAAATACAGTGTATTTTCGTTAAATGTTCTGACTTGAGAGTTTTATGGTGCTTCACATTATCGGATTCAAACAAGGTAGAATGAAATGTACAAAAAGATCTTTATAGAGATTCAACCCTGCTGTAATTATTTGAATGTCAAACAAGGTAAACAGTACAAGAAGTTACCACTAGATGAGGAGCCAGAATCACTGCTAGAGCTACTAGAACTGCTTGATCTACTTGGATTTTCTCCCTTATTTTCTACTTGAGCTGGTGCACCAGATGTAGCCATATAATTCTCATCAGCTACACACCAAGAAATTAAAAAAAAAAGGAGAAAAAGAAAACATTTAGCGCAAAATACCAAATGGCAATTCCAAAAACCATCAATTGTATACATACATAACCCTATTTAATTTTTGTAAGAATTTTGGAGTAAAGCTAAGCTCACCACTGGATATCGTGAGCTTAACCTAAAAATCGTTGATTGGCTTGAAACCATGAAGAACCATTGATCTTGATCTCATACTAGCAAAGCATTTATGTTCCAAAACAAACTTGAAAAACTAAAATACTGAGCATAAATGCTTGGCTTGTCAAGTATATCAAGTTTTAGTTTTTTCAAGCTGATCAGATGGTTCTTGAAGTTAAGCTCACAAGCCCACTTAGTGAGTTTAAGCTCATACTAGCCTGCTCAGAAATTGTTGATAAGAGAGTTCCTTTTTCTTTCTTGAGTTCTCCCCTTGAATACTTAAAATGGGTTACCAAACTGTATCACCACAGTTATGCTGGCCGGAACAGGTTCATTGGTAGATACCACCAAAAATAGTACATAATTTATCACATGGCAACTAATTTAATTGAAGATCTTTGCAAATAACTACTTAATACCCATCTTACCTCTGTTTGGTGCTTCTCCAGGTGCACGCTCTTCAACCTACAAAAAGAAACTCACATAAACAAAACTCATTGAATATTCCAAAATATAATAAGATAAATACCTTGCAGAAACCTGAGTTACTTTTAAATTATACATAAACCTAGTCCAATTAATTATCCCAAAACAAACAGATATCAATTGATACAGGGTCATAGTAACCACTATCTTCTTTCAGTGTTAAACGTGGGATAATATCCTAAAATTTCTTGCAATAACCTGAATTACTTTACATTTTAAATAAACCTAGTCCTATCAGTTGGCCCAAAAACAGATATCAGCGGATACAGTGTCAAAGTTAGTAACCACTATCTTCTTTCAGCTATTAAGAAAAAGCTTTGTTCAATGCTGTGCCGAAATTTTTCAGTACTTCAGTATCCTAAAACCCTCTAAATCATCACTGCTGTGCGTTCATCATGTACAACTACCATACAGATAGTCCACCTACAGAAATTATTGAACAAGTATGCAGACTCTCTTCTCTATTTACTCCTACATCCCTGCTACAATCAATTTAAAAAAAAAGAAAAAAGATGAAGAACTTTTAGTTACATACCCTTTCTTGGACAGTTTGTAGGGCATTTTGGTCAGTATCCCTCCTAGCAAGCATCGCCAGCTCAGCCTTCCTCTTATTCTTGCTCAAATTCTTCTTATAATTAGTGACAAACCTATCAAGCTCCCACAAAGTCTCAGCATCCATGCTATCAATATCCACCTCTATCTCATCATCATGCTGACTCAATGATAAGTTCTTCCTTTTTATTATTTGCACGATAACATCCAACTTTTCAGGGGGTAAATTTTGCAAGTTGTTACTCAACCTTCTCTTCTCTTCAAATGTCATGTCTCTCTTATGCGGGTCTTTTGCCTTAGGTTTCTTCAATGCTGGTGGCCGGCCCACAGGTGGTAATGGTACTGGAACCTGCACCTGTGTGTAATTACCTGGCTGGGGATGCAGCGTTGAGTCGGACCTCTCCAGCACCGGTGCTGGTGGTGCTGATACAGTAGCTTTCTTTGGTGGTAATGGGGGCGGTGAGTGATATGAACGGTGGTATGACATCTCAGCCTCAATTGCTGACCAACCCTCATCAAAAATTTGGCAAAGTTGCTCAGCCATGAAATGTACATCCTGTCCTTTTGGGTTATATGTCATGGCATTATGAAAGGTGAGTCTGACATCCTCTGCAAACTCTCTAGGGGACTTGTACCAATTCTTGCTCAAACGGGTTTTGATTGTACCCAAATCCATTGGGTGTTTTATAATCGTTAAGTAATCATGCAAGCCGAGAGACACTGGATCAACCGGTTTATTGAAAACCCAGCCAAACTTGTGCTTCATCAATCTGGAAAGCAAAGCCGAGCACTTTTTGAATGCACTTGAATAGAGTTTCTTTTCAGCTGAATTGTAATCGGCCTCTCCTGATAGAGCATGCTTCTTACTTCCACTTTTCGACTTTTTGTTAGACTCAGGTGGGGGGATCCTATCCTTAGCCAACAGAAACTCAGAATTGCGGTACAGCTGATTAGCTTTAGGTGTACGCTTCTCCTTTTCAAAAGATTCTGTCAGAAAGTTTTCTGTGCCAGAAACCGCAACACTTAACTGGCGGCGGAACGGAACCGATGCACGAGGCGGGAATGTCGGGGTCATGGCAGGAGCTGGAGTTGGTGCTGCCATGGGAATAGCCGAGGCAGAAGTGGTCACAAAATCCGGTCCCGGCTTAGACAATGGTTGCCTTGCTGCTGGGGTATCAGGGTCCGTAGCTGAAAATTGGGATTGGGTATAACCTGCCTCGGGCACAACCAGTGGTGGGGCTGCTGCAATGGCAGCAGCAGCGGCCACCTCCTCGAGCCGTTTTGAGATAGTGCGTACCTGTTCGAGTTCGCTGGCGAGTTTTCGTTTTAATTCGCGCAGCTCCTGTCGGGACTGGGAAGAGAGGTTTATCGTGACACTTCTTGAGCCGTTCTGGCCTGACCCGTGGGTCCCTCTATTCAGACTGGAGG
>CM022088.1:2226593-2326593 GCA_011114355.1 Carex littledalei
ATCAAATGAGTAAGGGTATAGGTAATGACAATTTCACATCCGTTACTTTATAGGACATTATAAAATCTAAATATATATTTAATTTAATTTCCATCTTCATCTAAATATTTTTAGATGTATTTGTATTTTGAATTTTCTTTCTTTATAAACAATAATTTAGTTGAAATTGATTGCACATTTTATTTCTATTTTTTATTAAAAATATAATTAGATATGTGTGAAATGAATGAGTTTTTATATTTAATTTGTAAAATATAATAAAACTAATTATTTTTATTTTATATTAGAAATGTAAGATGTAAAATGAATGAATTTTTTTATATTTAATTTGTAAAATATAATTATTATATTAGTATTATTCGTAATTTATTTGTTACCGTTTCATTACCTGATAATATTAACGGGTAAGGATAAAGTAAGGTAAGATTAAATTTTAATGGGTATGGATAGGTTACGAGTAAAGTCAAGTTTAGTGGGTATGGATATGAAAATGTATCCATCCGACTCATACCGTACCCATTGACACTTCTAGATTACATTGACACTATTTTGGTTATTTGCTTGGTAATTAAGCAAGGAAATAATATGAATCTTTAATGACGATACGACTAACTCAACAAAGAAAATATAAACACATGCCATAAACGACAAGGAAATCCGACGGTATCTTCAGAATCTGGAACTCTTTTTTTTTTATATACTGGAGATGTATTGTGTGACCAAAACAGAAAATCTATTTTGAGTAAGGGATGCCTCCATTTCGTCCGACAGGAGAGAAAAAGGGATGCTTAAGAGATGCTTTGTAGTTTGTAGTTTCGTAGTAATGATAAGAGACTTTTGACTAAAAACAACAAAAATTACATCGGAGTCCTTAATTAAGTAGAAAATTGATAATCAATAATTAATTTAATGTTGATCCCTCTACCAGACTAATTAACCCATACTTGATAATCAATTTAAACTTAACATAATGCTATCTTAATTAACTCGATAAACAAATAATGGAATAATTCACTATTTTTACCATTACCAACTTCTCTTCCGTAATTTTTTTTTTGCCCAAAATTGTTTGCTCCTTGTTCTCCCTATTTCTAATAATGCAAAGAGAGAGATAGGAATCATAGGATGCATCAACATCTTTTGTGGGTTACTGATATTTTTCAATTTTATAGGGGTACACATGAAAATCAGCCCGTTAATTTTGTCAATTATAGATGCAATTGAAGTTTCAACAAACATGATTCCCAATTTTTTATCTTACAACATAATTTATCTGATTTAGTCAACAAGGACACCGTCACACCGACACTAAGGTCCAGAGTCCCTTATCCAGGGATCAAAGTTTCTAGAAGAAATTATTTTTCAAAGCATGAAAATTAGTGTTTAGCACCTCAAAAAACGAAAAATTACTGAGAAAGAGTCCCTGATGAAATATATAGTCTTAGATTGAATAATAATTAAAGTAGGCAAAGGGTATTTTCCTCTCAAATTTTTCTTTTTAATGATTTCAGCCGTTCTATATTTCATCGACGTCTAGAAGCCGGTACAAATTACGCGAGAAGCCGGAACCAGTCCAGAAGCCGGTACAAATTAACATGCACTGCTACCCGAGACTTCAACAACCCATTATAGATTTATCGAGTTTTCAGGGAACACAAACCTACTATAGTATAACGTGCAACATCAACAATATACGCGATTAATTCGCAAATAATTTGCGTTTTATTCATTTTTTTTGACGTTTTCTAATTGAACTCCGAATAAAACGCAAAAAAAACGTATAATATGTTTTATTCGCGAATAAAACGCGAATCACGAATTATTCGGAAGAAAAAAAATTAACATGCACTGCTACCCGAGACTTCAACAACCCGTTATAGATTTATCAAGTTTTCAGGGAACACAAACCTACTAGAGTATAACGTGCAACATCTTCTCACTGTCATAATAACAATATACGTGATTAATTCGCAAATAATTCGTGTTTTATTCGGTTTTTTTGACGTTTTCGAATCGAACTCCGATTAAAATGAAAAAACATATAATACGTTTTATTCGCGAATAAAACGCGAATCACGAATTGTTCGCGAGAAAACAAAATTGGATTTTTTTTTTCTTCCTTGTTGCACCGAATCAATCCCGAATTATACCCGAATTACGAATTTTTTATCCCGCCGAACCGAACCCGAACTATTCGTTGTCACTATGCTCACTATAAACTGTACATTTATCTAAACTTGTTCACTCGAGCCCTAAATTTTTCGAAGCAAGTGAACAAAAAGTTAAAACAAAATA
Organism: Carex littledalei; assembly: GCA_011114355.1. Classification (NCBI taxonomy): domain Eukaryota; kingdom Viridiplantae; phylum Streptophyta; class Magnoliopsida; order Poales; family Cyperaceae; genus Carex; species Carex littledalei. The sequence goes on from CM022088.1 coordinate 2,228,889, forward strand.
TATAGCTTGCCCTTCTAAGTTCTAAAAGTGTCTAGAATTGTGTTGCTATGGCACAATCTGACGAATCCCACGCCAGGTATCTTATCTGGTGGAATTGTTAAATTCGGACCGTTCTTTTAACTTAGTGCGAATTTTAATGCAGCCCCCTACAGTCTTAACAGACACCGGATTGAGTTTGGTCCAGTTAGAATTTCTGAGCCGTCCCCGTTTTTAAAATTGTACCTCAGGTACCTGAGGTGACACGGACTCAGAGCCCGTTGTCCCTCATCCAAGGTTGGACACGGTACAACCACGTAGCCAGGGTGGGGCAGTTGCCCCCTTCCCTCTTGGATTTTGAAATTTAGTGGAAAAATACATACCCGATACCACTTTATCCTTCCCTGAAAATTATTCTCTCTCTGGAACTGGAAAGCCCGCCAGGCCAGTCCAAAAACACTATTTAATGAGAAACTTTGTTGTTTTTATAGAAATTTTATAAAAATTTATGAATTAGGACCAACTTTGTTATTTTTTAATGTAAAATGATATTATTTTGTTATTTTTTATTATATAAGAGTATACTATTTTGTTGTTTCTTATTATGCTGATTGTTTTTTTTATCTAATATCCGATTAGTTAATGAATTTAAACCCAATAAGCTATTTTAACTAGATTCCTGCCCTCCATGCATCTGCCCCTGATATTACCAGCTGCTTTTGTTCTTCCGCTTAGACAACTAGTCACCTACCCAATATTGCACCAAAGAAATTATAAAATTTAAACGTACTAACATTCTCGAAACACAAAATATTCAATTTTTCACAAATTAATCAACTCATTGGAGCTATTGCTAACGTAAAGGCATGTCTTTCTTGTGATTGTGAATTTAGAGCATCTACATCCCAGCAACTCAAATGAGTTTCTAAATAACTGTTAACCACTTTTTAAAAATTAAGATCTCGAAAGTTTCTAACTCTCACATTTCTGAAATTAATTTTAGAGTTTCTATTAAATCACGTCAGCACCAAATTAAAAAGGAGAAATAATTGGAACCAGTCATTTAATCAGCATGGAGTTTATAAACAGTTTTTTAATAAGAAACTTTACTGCATAATTTCTAAATAATAAACTCTCCCACATTCTTGAAACGGATTAGAAACTGCTACATCAGATTAGAAACTATAATAATACAAATAATGTAGATGCTCTTTTACAGTATAGTCTCAAGAATCTTGAATATACTGCTACTTCATGAAAACATTTTGGCAGTGTACAGTGTAGAAATAGATGCTCAACAGACTCAGATGCATTACAAATAATTGATATTTATCTGTAGCCGACCATCCCATTATAATCAAAACATCCTTGTCAATTGTTTTAAAAAAAAAACTAGAAATACATGGCCTTTATTTTATGAGATATTTTAACGAGTCTGGCTAGTATGACATCAGTGTCATTTCAACCTATATAACACCAACTCCAAAACCTATCGAATCGACTTCAAACAGTGAATCTAAACCGTTCAAACTGATCTATTTCATTAGTTGTGCGTTTACATGCATAATTTATATATTTTTTTAATTTATTTAGTATCAAGTCAAGCTGTCAAATGTGTGAGTTTTTAAGTTATTTTTAATGTATTCATTTTTTAACATTTTTGACCGCTTGATTTGATACTAAAATAACTAGAAAATATAAATTTTTTGCATGTAAACGCATCACTCATAAAGTAAATCGGTTTGAATTAGTCATTTGAAGTCTATCTAATCAATTTTGTAGTTGGTGTCATATAACATCGATGTCATACTAGCCGGACTCTATTTTAACATACCACCACAATATACTAATATTGGAAATGGGTAGGGAATACTACCTGTGAGAGCCATCTCAACATCATTTCATCATTTCAATCTGATATAATAACCGATCAATATTTTTTAATAGTTTGTACTTTATATATTTTACATACCTAAGATTCTACTTAATAAGTGTCTTTTAAAAAGCAACTCAAAAGGTGTGCCAAGCCTCATGCACTATAATTGTAGCAACCAAGCATAGCTCATTAAAATGAAAAGATGAGAGATCTTCACCGTTTATTTTCAAAGAAAAAAAAAATTAGCAAAAAAAATAATATGCAGCAGTAACTAAATATTTTTATTTCCTCTTTCTCATGCTATATCCGAAAAATCAAAAAGGAAAAATTGTCATGTGAATCTGAGGTGATTTCATTTTGGAAACGAGTTAGTCCACGGCTTAATTGCGCGTGCATGAAACTTCACTTTCGGGTTCGGATCATCTACTGTTCCAACCCGATAAAGTGATGTCATTACTTCCGTCAGAAATTCGAGTCAAAAGGCATGCATGTAACGAGAGTAACATAAAAATATATAATAAATGATCTGTACAGACTGTACTATAAGAAAATTAATAAATAAATAAAACATACTTATACATTAACGAATTATCTGGCTTGCCACAAATCTCAATTAAGGACAATGCATTGTCGGATCCGAATACACGTTTAAAACCGTTTGCTGCAAAATAAGCTTTTCTTTCTTTCTTTCTTTCTTTCTTTTTTTTTTTTTTTTTTTTTTTTTTGCAAATGAAAAGATGCTTTTCTTGAGTAAAGAAATACGTACCTCGTTGGTAGCGCCCCATTAAAAGAAAAGTCAAAACCACATCCATTTGCGCAGTGACACGTGGAATAAACAATGGAGAACTCAAAGCACTAAAAGTGATCAGCTCTCCAGTTAATTCAACACTCCTATTTTTGTCTTTTGCAATCCATTTTCTTTTATGCTGACCAACTTTCCTTGACCTCCACAATCCAAGCCATAAATGTCCAGAGGCGGACCCACATGGTTTCAGAGAGGGGCAGCTGTCCTCCTTTGAATTTTGAGTTTTAGTGGAAATCGAAACGTTTCCATTGATTTTGTTTCTCTTTGAAATTTTTTTACCCTCTCTGAATGTTTGATTTGTAATTCGGATTAATTTAGAGTTAAAATTAGAATAAATTTCTTGAATTATGATTGGTAGTTAGAATTATAAGTTAGAGCATTAGAAATTACATGTTAAGAGCATTGAAAAGTATAAATTAAAGCATTGTTTTTTATCGAATATCTAATTAGTTAATAAATTTAAATCCAATTAGCTATTTAAACCCGATTAAATATTTTTTTATTCCCCGGCAAAAATCTTGAATTCGCGCCTGTTAATGTCATCCCCTGTTGATTTGTAATTCGGATTAAATTTAGGGTTAAAATTAAAATAAATTTCTTGAATTATGATTGGTAGTTAGAATTGAGTGAGGCTACTGTGCTATGCATAGCACGGATTGAGCCGTGCTACGGCTCAATATTTGAGTTTTCAAAATTCTAACGGTCGATCCGAACCGTTCAACATGATTATAAAATGAATATGTACTTGCAAACCAAATTTTACATTTTTTTTGAATTTTTTTACTACTTTTTTAGATAGGTAGAAAATCACTTGATCTGAAAATTCTGGACCATCCAAAAACAATGATTTTCTACCTATCTACAAAAATAGTAAAAAAGTTCGAAAAAATATAAAATTTGGTTTGCAAGTACATATTCATTTTATAATCATGTTGAACGGTTCGGATCGACTGTTAGGATTTTTGAAAACTCAAATATTGAGTCGTAGCACGGACCAAACCGTGCTATGCATAGTACCGTAGCCTCACTCGTTAGAATTATAAGTTAGAGCATCAGAAATTACAGGTTAGAGCATTGGAAAGTATAAGTTAAAGTATTTTTTTTATCGAATATCTAATTAGTTAATAGATTTAAACCCAATTAGATATTTAAACCCGATTCAATATTTTTTTATTCCCCGGACAAAAATCTTGAATCCGCACCTGTAAATGTCATCCCCTATTGATTTGGAAAAATATATAGACTTTTAAAATGATGTTATCTAATGGCTTGAAATTCTACTTTTTTCCATGCTATCGTAGGCTGATGATAGAAATACTCATAAACAATTGTTGTTAGTTATCAATTAATCTAACATAAATTTAATATGAAAATTTATTTGTTCAATGATTTTGTCGATTTATCCATCAAACTAAAATAATTAGAAATCAAATATACTTCTTTCCGATTAAAAATAGAATGATAAAAAATATATATATTTTATTCTCCCGCTAGATAAATGATAAATTATTCAACTTTGTTGCTTAAAATGGCTCTTATGATTTTTAAAGTTAAACTCACCAACCTTCTTGCTAGCTTATGCTAAATTACTCTCATCTTTTTTTTATAAGCGCATGTTTAATAATAAAATGAATAATTCAAGTACTGCTTTACTTTAATGTTATTATAATTAAAACGTCACACTTCGGGCTGATTATTTTCAAGTTTATGATAATATATTCACACTTCGGGCTAGGGCTGGACAAAATTGCTTCAAACTCGTAACTCACTCATAACTCGCTCATTTACAGCTCGATTTAACTCGCTCATTTACAACTCGAGTGAGTTCCAACTCGAGTTGGCTGACTCGTTTAATAAATGAGTTGAGTTTGAGCTTACCCCAACTCGCTCATTTATAACTCGAGTTACATAGCATTGGTCACAATAAATCCCATAAATTGTTTTTGTAAAGTTGATGTATGAAAAATTGCTAGTGCTTATATACTAAGTTGTTGTATGAAAAATTACTGTGCTTATGTACTATTGTTGTATGAAAGATTGTTGGATACTGATAAATTCTTTTACTAGTAGTATATAATTAACTGGTTAAACGAGTTGTGAGTCAACTCGAGTTGATAACGAGCTGAGTTCGAGTTGGCTCTACAACTCGTTATTACCATCCCAACTCGAGTTGACTCGCTCATTTATTTAATGAGCTGAGTTCGAGTTGGGAGTAACTCGCTCAAACTCGGCTCATTTACAGCCCTACTTCAGGCTGATTATTTTGATGTCTATTTATAGAAAGTGTTATATATTATTTTAATGTATAAAAATTACAGTTGTTATTTTGAGAGCTCAAATCACAATGTCGAGAGCTGAGAAAAAAAATTCTTTTTTTTTAATACTGATTCTGTCCCTATTTAAAGTGCTTTTATATTTAATTACAGTGCTTAATCAATGCACTAGTAAATAAATAATTTGAGAACAAATAGATACTACATATTGGAGCTTTTTTTATAAAGCATATTGCAGTTTGTTACTTGTTTTGCTTCAGATTATATTTGGAACTTATATTTTGTTCATTTTCATTTCATATTTGAAATTAATGATAAACTAGTTAATAACTTGAGATTCACGGAAATAAATCTGCTTTTATTCTAATGAAATAACATGAACCTGTTATTTCGATCTCAAACCATTCAAGTTTTTCCATACGTGAATCTTGATAAAGAAACATTTTTATTCATGAATCTCAATAAAAATCAACGGGTAAGATAATAACAGATCGGTACCAAATTTATTTCCATCCTTCCACATAATAATAACAATGTAAATTGAACAAAATTAGGGATATCTAAGAACATAAAAACATACAAGATAATGTTAATGAAATATTACAAAGCTGGAAAAACAATCTATGTAAAAGTAAACAACTTATAAAATAACTTATGAAAAGTTCATTTATTTGATCACTTGATCTTGTACTAAATAAATTAAATTTTTTTAAAATTTTGTATGTACATACATCACTCATGAAGTAGATGAATTTCAACAGTTTAAATTTGTCGTTTAAAATCAATCAGATAAATTTTTAAAATTATGCTCACCAAACTCTGTTAATGAGCACACCACACCATAACTTTACTCATCTAAATTTAGTCTGTTAAATGAAAATATCCAGTATTTTTTTGACATAGTTTATCTTTGGAATATTTGCTTGAAGCCTTGAACATATCCCGGGCAGACAGGACATCTCCATTTTGACACTAATGGAAGGAAATAAAGTTCTCAGCCTCAGGTCCCACCACCCCAGTTCCGTCTACCCCGAACAAAGCGACACTTTCTCCATTGACTTTCCTTCTCTGTGAAACACCCCTCTGTCCAGCCTCTCTCTACAAAAGACCCTCTTCACCAACCATTCTCTTTCCAATCAATCCCACCAACGCCATGGCTCGCATCTCTCTCTCCGTCCTCCTCTTCCTCTCTCTCCTCTCCCTCTCGCTCGCCCGCTACCAGCCCGAACTCGACAACCTCCTTCCCGGAGCTGACACAGAATCCGAAACCTCGTTCCTCCCCCAACTGCCGAAGCCAGAATTCGAATCCGAATCCGAAACTGTTTCCGTGCCGGAATTCCTCAACCCTGAACAGGAGGCGAAGCGTGAAATCCCCGAACTACCCAACCCAGAAGCCGAGGAGAAGCCTGAAATCGCCGAGACCGTCCAGTACATCGTAGTCCCGGTCCACAGGTTCCACGATGTTCGCGAATTTGAGAACCTTGCGGATATCGGGTTCTCACTCCGCCTCCCGATGCGCCATGGCCGCCACCATCACCGCCACCACTTTGGGGATTTCGGGCACAGATTTGGCCACAGATTCAGGCACGGGTTTGCGGGTTCGAGACGTCCGATGGAGGGTTACCCCGCTTTGGTGAACGGCGCTGAGGATAGAAAGATGGAGATGCCAGAGATGGTAATTAGTTTTTTTTTTTCTCTTTTTATGTGGAAGTGAAATTCGACATACTTCTTAGGGTTCATCTGTAGAACACTTTATACAATATTAGATTTTAAACAAGGATTGTGGATTCCGGTTGGGTCCGAAGCCCATTGAACCAACTTTTGTTCTAATGGGTCTGCTTTTATCAAACTCAATTCTTTTAATCAAAACCGAAATTCTGACTCTTCTGCAGACCCATTAGACCCAAATTTCTCCAACGGTTATGATCCACTGATAACGGATCTAATGTGTGAATTTGGCAATCAACAAGAGTAAGATCTAAATTTAAAATCAAATATTATTTATTCAATAAATTTACATCCATCCTTGCTGTTCGTAGTTCTTCATACTGTGATGTAGATGAATTATTTTTCATGCAGTTGAAAAAGATGGATATATGTTTCTACCATCCTTGTGAGATATAATTAGTCTGTTTATCAAATGGTACTCAAAATACATAATTTTTTTTCCTCTTTGGTTTTTGAAAATTATCTGGCCTGTTCCATATTGTAAAAAATATGCCTTAATCAATTCATTTTAAACCTTTATAATATTATTATTGAAAATAATATGATTGGAGATATTATTGTAAATAATTCAGCATTTTAACTTGTTGGCTTAGTTAATAAGAAAGGCTAGCCTTTAAATAAATCTCCTTCATGAGAGATCTTAAGTTTTAGTATTCTTAATTGCTTTTCTAAACTTTTAGTTGGGTTGAGTTGCATGTCGCTTATGATGATTAAAACAGATCTGACCTGTTTGCAATGTACCAATAATATTTAGTTGTTTAATAAATAAATCTGGTTTATCGACATGGTGAGTCTTAACAATCAGGGTTTCAAAATTGAATAATGAGTTACAATTGATAATGGCTTGGACCAAAATGTTTCCTCATTTCATATATTACTTTCTGGCAAAGTCTAATGCAAAGCCCTATACACTATTATTCTAGGCTTGTAGAACTTGCCAGGATTGAAACAGACATTTGGGCCACTGTATTTGTACCCAAAACACTTCAAATAAATTGGGTCCATTTATGGGTATCGGAATATTTTGTATGTAGTGTTGTAATCAGGAAACAGTGATTTATGCAGACTTGTCATATGAACTTATTCAAATTTTTCTGAACAGGAAATGCGTGAGAAATTTGTCAACTCTGACAAAACAGAGATGCCCATGGAGAATGAAGAGAAGATGGAGAGAGCAAAGGAGATAGTGAAGAAAATGAGGAAGTGCAAGCACCACCACATGGAAAGGGGGATGATGCATAGGCACCATGAGCACCACCATCCCGAGCCTAGAGAGGAACCAAGAGAGGAGCCAAGAGTGGAGATGCATAGGCACCATGAGCACCACCATCCCGAGCCTAGAGAGGAACCAAGAGAGGAGCCAAGAGTGGAGAGAGAGGAAGACGGCTTCGTCAAGCAGCTCTGGAATCTCTTCAACTTCTGAGGAATTTCTCTCATATATATGACGGTGCGGTTTCTTGTGCCACCATACATGTTATCCTTTGATGCACTTGTATAACATGTACTTAGTTGGTGGTACTTGGCTTTGTATCATCTTGTATTTCTGTGTGTTCTTATGAGTTGTTGGAGAGACCTGTTGTATTATATTTGTTACTCACGTGCTAGTTGTTGTGGCGTTGAATATTTATTTACTCTTTAAAGTCAGCTTTGTATGTTTTTGTGTTTATTTCTCATTATTTGCAAATAAATGTGTCACGCATCATGGCTGTGTTTTTTTTACTATATACAAATTTTGTTCATATAAGGCAGAGATAATGTTTTCTTTTAAGGTAAACATTCCCAGATGTTTAAATTAATATATTTTCACAATCAATTTAAAAATAAAACAGCAAAGACAAGAAACAGGAACTGAGGAAAGAGCACGTTTTACACTGACGACCCGGCATATTCAATGCAAAAATTACACAGACGTGGCCATTTTTGCAATCCAAACAAGAAACTATCAGGCCGAACCAATTGACCATCAAAATTTAAGAACAAACACCACCAAACCCAATTGCACAAAAATTAGCAAGGGAAACAACACAACAAATATACTCCAAAACAGTGCAACTATCATACTGCTTTCTTAGCAATATCCTGCAGAAAATGAGGTGGCCAGCTCAGCACATGGCCATGGCTGTACTCCCAAGGCAGCCCCACTGACGTCCCGGCACATCCATGGCATATTCTTCGACCCCCACAATTTGACATTGTTCAGACAAATTCGAGTGAATCTCGAACTTGTTATTCCCTCGATGGACCCCGGCTGCTGCACATTGACCCCCCATACATCCTTTATGGTCACACCATCAACTATTGGCACAGCATATCTGCAGATTCTTTTGGAGTTAAGTGCACATTTGGTAGATAACACTGCACAGTTCATCTACATTTTATTTGTTCTGAGATGCTTTTATTCAAAATTTTGGATTCCCAGAATTTTCAGGCCCAGTAGATGAGACATGAGAGACTGCTGGTTTAGTGAGTTGTAACCAATGTGGTACTAGTATGTACTAACAACAATTGGACGAGTTTGCTCAATTTATGGTTTTACTTCACCTACAGAGAAATATTTGCTTCTCAATAGCTATAGGTATCAATGCACTGATCCAAATCCAAATTGGTATTTACATATTTAAAGTAAGAGTTTTTACGTACCGGTTGAAATACTCGTCGGGGTGGTCACCTACATCTCCCACTATACGAATCCCTTTACGAACATTATTCATGTACACATTCTTGAATGTCACGTCACGTATGTACCCACCTCGACCCACATTTGTCTTCACATGGATGCCAATGCCAGTATTATACAAGTTCACATCTTCTACAAGTACCTTCTGTACCCCGCCTGATGCCTCACTGCCGATGGCAATGCCGCTAAAGGGTGATGAGCCACGTACACGTCGGATGGTGATATCATAGCTGGGACGGCCATATGAAATGCCATATTCATCCCAGCCACTCTTTATAGCAACCAAGTCATCACCAGTTGAGATGTAGGTGTCTTCTATGCATACACTTGTACTGGAGTCTGGAACATAAAGAAAGGCAAGGTATTAAAGTAATTGATAAGTAATTTTCATTCAATTCATACAAATTGTTGTATATTTCTGTTATTTAATCTCTTCCAGCAGGAACTGTATCTGCAATCAGTGTGAGACTCCATGACCCCATAGCTTATGCAAATAACACCAAACAAGCCAATAAATACAAAAGCAAAGCAGTTCAAAGGGGAAAAAACTGGTACTTTTATCATATATTATAACCTTAGGTTTCTGTACCGCCAGAAAAAAAAAATTAATGAAAAAGTTCAGTTCTTATATATTAATTTATTATGAGAAAATGTGTAAGTACCTGGATCAATTCCATCGGTGTTTGGTGAATCATGAGGTGCAAAGATTGATACATATTTTATGACCACATTGCTGAAAGGTATAAAAATGGTCAAATGCATTCTTATCAAGTATATAATTATACATGACTAAAAGCTGAATGATAACAAGATATACCAGCAAAATAAAAAGGAAGAAATTGGAATACCTGGAATAAACCGGATGGATATTCCAGAAAGGAGAATTGAGAAGAACAACATTAGAGATGAGAATATCACTGGAATGCATAAATTCTATTAGATTAGGCCGTGTATAACGAAGAGTTCGTCGCCTCCACATATTCCACCACACCTCTCCTTGTCCATCTATTACCCCCTCCTCACCTATTCAATTATGCAACAAAAAACTTAATTCTGTAGTACATTAATTAGTATTTCATGTTTAATTGGAAATAGAACTTTAATAAACAAAAGTGGATCAGTTCATGTTGAATGGAGTCATTGCAAATGTCCATTATATTCTTGTGAAAACTTCAATGAAATTCAGTATTGCAGAGAGTGATTTGAATGGACTGGGCCAATGTTGAATGGAGCCCGCAATTTTCCATACATTATATTATTTTGAAAACATATAATTAATTCACTCAATATATACATATACATAGGTCCCACAATTATCATATTATTCGTATAGAACTGGACCCCAGAACAATGTCTCATGTAGCTAGGTTAAGTACCGTATAGTATAGTTGTACCAAGATAAGATAACCAATTAGTTGCTTAATCCAAAGTGAGTCCTTTTACATCCCCAAAATTGTTATTCATAAATTAATCTAGAGAACACCTAGCTAGCTAGCATGCAATATAATCTACAGAACTATGTCATATTAAAGTGCATGTAGTATGTACCTGTTATTATCACATCACGAAGTCCATTTCCATGAATTAGACTCGTGTACCGGCCTCCCGGTAATTCTCGGCCCCTTCCATAAGATGGCAAAGGATCCATCAATGGCCAATTCCTTGTATCCTACAAACACACAACATTAGTTACATTATTGAATATATATATCTAATTTCTTGACTAATCTCGGAATTACATATCAGGAAAGGCGGTATAAATATTCTATATGGTCCAAAATCAACTGTTAATTCAATCTAAGAGTAAATTACTCTTAAAAATGAAATTATTCATTAGAAGACCTATCTCAAGAATATTTAGGCACAATGAAATAATAACAAAAAAGAATGAAATATTTATTCTCATTTAAATTCCAATGCCAAATGCTACGTACCGGTATATACCGGTCTGACATGCACACAATTAAAATAAAGGAATACCTGAGTGGCTTTGAGAATAGCCCCTTTGGCCAAGTAAAGAGTCATGTGGCTAGTCAAATTGAAGTTTCCAGTTAACCAAACTCCACGAGGCACATACAACATTGTGCCTCCAATTCTTCTCATATGGGATATCCGGTACACCGCCTTTCGAAACGGCCACGTGTTCACCGTCTTCCCATCCCCGACCCCGCCGAAATCTTTAATTGAAATCACCTCCCTCCGCTGCCTCATCGGCACCTTCCCGCTACATGTTACTTCCCCATTGGCCATGTCACAATGCCATAGGAAAGGTGATACAAGAACTAGCCATAAAATTATTCTTGTTGGTGCCATTGTTTTGTGAATTCAAGGGGGACTATGGCCAAACAGAGAGGAACAAAGCGAGCTTTTTAAGAAGGAGAGGATACAAGAGGAAGACAACAAAGAAGAGAGAGAGAAAAGGAGGGAAGGGGAGATGAGCCCAAGTGCAATGGGCCAGGGAAAAAGCTATGGGATTGTGAGTGTTGTCAGTACTAAGGTAAGGAAACAGATACCAGCATGCATCAGCGTATAGAGAATGTTGTAGATAGAAAGAAGAATTTTTTATCAGGAACTGTCAGGATTTTTTATTTTAGTGGGTTCACGGGTTGGATGCGATGGACATTGAAAGAGAAAAGAGAAGGGAAGCCACTGAAGTGGAAGGCTTGTGATGAGAGAGATAACAAAGGAGGAATCTTCTGTGTATTTATTTGTTTATTTATTGTTCTTGCCATGTCAGGAGAAATAGCTGAATGAAGGGACCAGAGTCTAACAGATTTGAAGGAGACGAATGAAAATGGTCTCAATATCAATACCTCGCAGGTCAATTTAATGAAATTTATTTATGCCAATTTGATGTATTAGTTATGTAACATATTTTTTGAATGGAATTCATTTATGGCTGAATTAAAGGCATACCAGCACTGTTACCTCTGAATTAATCCTCATATTTTGTTTTACGCATTCAATAATATGATGTAATTCAACAATTACATCATATTTTGTTTTACATCATATGTAATTGTTGTTGTGCTACGTCCGGGATTTTTATTAATATCCAAAGTTTATTACAAATTATTTAATATACCCAGCAAATCTGGGATTTGATAAAAATAACTCTATCGGCCAGAAAATAGTCGGTACTCTATTTAATCAAGTATCGGCTATTTTTTGACTGGTACTCTATTAAAAAGACTACCAACTATTTTCTGGCCGGTACCTCTGCTATATATAGGTGTGGAGAGTTGGCCGAATTTCTCACAATTCATTCTATCAAATTTCACCCCATCTCTCCTCGGTTGAGTTTTTCTCCCAGATTTCTCCACCTCTTCTCAGATTTGCAAGTAAGTCCCTATAATTTTTGAAAAATTCATTTTTAGTGCAAAATGGTTGTAAAATGTTAGGATTTGTTGTAATTAGTGTTAAATCCGTTGTAGTTAGTTGTAATTATTAAATTTAGTATAATTTAGAGTAATTAGCCATAGTTCACCGTATTTTAGTGTATTTAGCATTTTTTACCGTAATTAGGATAATTAAGCGTAATTAGCATGTTTTAGCATAATTAAGTCTATTTTGACCTATTTTAGCATGTTTTACCGAAATTAGGATATGTTAGCCTATTATAGCATATTTTATGTTATTTTCATCGCAATTGGCCTATTTTAGCATGTTTTAGCATAATTAAACCTATTTTGGCCCATTTTAGCATGTTTTACCGAAATTAGGATATTTTAGCCTATTATAGCATATTTTAGGTTATTTTCACCGCAATTGCCCTATTTTAGTATGTTTTAGCATAATTAAGCCTATTTTGGTCCGTTTAGGAATGTTTTACTGAAATTAGGGTATGTTAGCCTATTATAGCATATTTTAGGTTATTTTCACCGTAGTTGGCTTATTTTAGCATGTTTTAGCATAATTAAGCCTATTTTGGCCCATTTTAGCATGTTTTACCGAAATTAGGGTATGTTAGCATATTTTAGGTTATTTTCACCGCAATTGCCCAATTTTAGCATGTTTTAGCATAATTAAGCCTATTTTGGCCAATTTTAGCATGTTTTACCGAAATTATGGTATGTTAGCCTATTATAGCATATTTTAGGTTATTTTCACCGCAATTGGCCTATTTTAGCATGTTTTTAGTATAATTAAGCCTATTTTGACCCATTTTAGCATGTGTTTACAGATACTATGGTATTTTAGCCTATTATAGCATATTTTAGTTTATTTTCACCGCAATTGGCCTATTTTAGCATGTTTTAGTATAATTAAGCCTATTTTGGCCCATTTTAGCATGTTTTACCAAAATTAGGGTATTTTAGCCTATTATAGCATATTGTAGCATAATTAAGCCTATTTTGGCCCTTTTTAGCAAATTTGACCTAAATTAGGGTTTAGGGTTTACTTAGCGTAAGTTAATAGAATTTTATTTTTGACATTAGGATGGCTAGAGGACGTCCTAGGACTCGTCCAGCACCACCTCTAGTTGACGAGCCGATCGACACTAGCAGCACAGAGCATATTAGTCTTCTCCTGTAGATGCCCCACCGCGAGCATCGAGTCTCACTGGCTTCTCGTGAGGTATGTATTTTTGTTGAGTTCAAATTTTGTTGTGCTAATACCATGTGGATTACTTTTTCAACGCAGGACACGTTTATTTTGGATGTCAAGTTGCGGTGCGTTCACATGCAGTACTACGAGGTGATGGACCAATGATGTCCCTCTATTTTGTCCATATTCCGACCCTACTTTGTGTTAAAACCTGTGCCCAAAACTCTTAAGTCGTGTTTATTTCACTGAATATCTATATGATGTAGTACTGCTGCGCTTTTATTTCTTATTTTGTAGGAAACGGACGAAACAGAGGAAGAATCTGGATTCTGAAGGTTTATATACGGTCCGTGTACCTTCTTATGCGGACCGTACAACCCTCTGCCCGACCACAGACACGACCAGGACACAATCCACACGACCTGTATATGATGCTGAAATTTCAGCACCTGAACTTAAAACAGTCATATCTTTTGACTCGTAACTCCGTTTTGAGTGTATGACCACTTTTCGGAAAGCTTGCGAGAAGATCTACAATCTGAGCCAGATACACAGGCACACGGTCCGTGCACCCTTGCATACGGTCCGTGCATGGCATTTCTGGAAACATAATCCAAAGTTGGAAATTGGTGCCAGCTGGGGAAGGTCGCGAATTGAGGGCATTAAAGCGCCTCTCTGGCCAAGGGAGAGGTCATTCTAGATCTGAGAAGGGAGGCTAGGGTTTAGGAGAGGACGGCTCGGCTTGGAGAGGAAGAAAAGGAGGAAAACGAGAGTTTTGCAACGATTCTTCGGACTTCTTCGAGTTTTATCATTTCTCTCATGAACTCTATTATCTTTATCTCTTTTATCTGTTTTAGAACTATGTTTGAGTAGACTTTTTAGTTTCTAGGGTTAAGATGTAGTTGAATGCTTTGTTTTACTTGCTAGCTTATTGGAATTTGTGTTGAACTTTGTGATTGCTTGTTGTGTATTGTTTTATTGCTTAGTTGAAATTGTTTGAATAGATTGGTTTATCGTTAGATGCATGGCCACATCTAGATGGTATTTTAAGACCTTGATATTCACTCGACCAAACTAGGTATTTGAGGTAGGTTTGTGAGCCGAGAGGTGAAGCTTTCCTCGTATCGAGAGATCGAGGTTATCTTTAGTAAACCAACAAGTAACTTAGGTTAATTAAGCCAACAACCGAAAGTTGAGGTTTAAGAACCCTAAGAGGGAAGAAATTGAGTTTTGTGCCAAGTAATTAAGCCAACAGACGAGAGTTGAGGTTTAGGAACATCAGGTACGGTCAATAGAACCCTACACAAAGAAACAACGCAGACACCAATAGCTGCTGTATCAACTCGAGGGCCACACGGACCGTGTATGAGAGTACACGGCCCGTGTACATTAGATACGGCCCGTGCATGAGAGTGCACGGACCGGGCACCGAGAGGCAAAACTGAGATGAAATCAGAAACCCTAGGAACACCTTTTTATTCATTCTAAAACACCTTTACTGTTTTAAACATTGTCATTGATCTGTTTAGGAATTTAAACAACCAAAACCAACCTTTAACAGAAATCTAGAGTTTTTATATAATTTAAGTAGAATCCGATTTGTTTCAACCGTCCTGTGGATCGATACCTAGATATACTACTCGATAGGGTTGTACACTTGCAATCTGACTCGAGACGTGTACCAAAGGTTAAAAGGTATAGCTTGCTGTACCAAAACTTTGTGCATACGCTTCCGTGTGAACAAGTTTTTGGCACCGTTGCCGGGGACCGGCATTGAAATTTTTTGGATTTTGCTTATTTTTGCTAAATTCTAGATTTTAACTTGTATCTTTTTCTTTCTTTTTCTCTCACCTCAGAAACAAGCTGGAACCACACTACAATCTGAGGAGTAAAGGTCAATCTTCCAACACGGAACCTCCTCCAGATCCAACTCAGAACCCAGTTGTTCCTGCACAACCACCTCTGCACACGGACCGTGCAGCTGACACACGGTCCGTACACTCTTACCACCCAAGCAGAGAAGAGATGAGCGACCACAGAGAAGACAGAGACGAGGAGCCTCATAGTTTCCACGACTCTGATGATGACATGGCTGACTTTGTCCCAAGAACTTTGCGGGAGTTCAATGTGCCAAGAGCTGGGGACGTGAGGGGAGCAATCAGGCTGCCAAGGATAGTTGGAAACCAACCGAACTTCAATCCGGGGGTTATCAACATCGTGCAGCAGAACACTTTCCATGGATTGGATCATGAGGATCCACATGCTCATCTGCAAACCTTCCTCGAGTGTTGCACCACCATTAATACTAATGGCGCAACCTCAGATTATATCAGACTTGCTTTATTTCCTTTCACTCTTAGGGATAAGGCCAAAAAATGGTTAGGGTCATTACCAAGGGACTCAATAAACACTTGGAGGGAATTGTCCAAACTCTTTCTCACTAGGTTTTTCCCTCACAAAAGAACTGCCAAGGTAAGGACCCAATTGACCAGTTTTAGGCAGAGGTCTGATGAACCCCTAAATGAGGCTTGGGAAAGGTTTAGGGAATTGCAATACTCGTGCCCTCACCATGGTATACCAGACTGGTTGCTTATTCAGACCTTCTATGATGGTTTGACTGATAGTACCCGTACCTCTGTTGATGCTGTTGCAGGTGGAGCTTTGATGGACAGGGAAGCTCAAGAGGCCATGGATTTGATCGACAACATGGCATCGAACCAACAGTGGTCCGGCCGCGAAAACTCTCGAGGAGGAGGAGTAGGCGGTCGATACGAGGTTGATCAGATCACCGCGCTATCTGCCAAACTGGATGCCATGCAGAAGGCATTCGACAGGATGAGCGCGAAGTCAGTTAGCAACCATCAACCACAATCTTGTGCCATGTGTGGTGATAAGGGGCACTCTTATGAGCATTGCCCACTGGCGCAAAGGGATGAGGAAACCGAGCAGGTCAATTACCTCAACAACGAACCATCCCACTTTCCGAGACCACCCTTCAACAATCCCTCGAGCAGCAACAACCGAAACTTCTACCACAATGCTGCATTCAACAACTCGAACAACCGCACATTTCAACCCGATCCACCTAAGCCGTACATTGCTCCCGCTGTGAGCGATTTCATCCACGGACAGGAGAAGATGAATCAGATGATGTTCGAGCAGATGCAAACGATGAGTGCACAAATGGCCGGTTTAGCTGCTCACAACAAGATGCTGGAGGAACAATTGAGTTACCGGGCCACATCTAGCCAAGCACCACATGGGAAGCTCCCAAGCCAGCCAGAGCTAAACCCCAGAGAGGAGGCCAAAGCAATAACCTTGTGAAGCGGGACTCAGTACCAAGAACTAGCCGTGCCAACAGAACCAGCGCCAAGGTACACGGACCGTGCAGATTCCACACGGACCGTGCAGACCCCTGAAGAGACTGGACACTCAGGCCGTGCAGAGCTCACACGACCAGCAGAGAGCACTGAAACTACTGTGCACACGGACCGTACATCTGCTACACGAGCCATGCAGAAAGAAGCTGAGAGTCAGAGAAAGAAGGCGGCCGAGAAACCACCGCCTTACCGGCCACCTGTACCATTTCCCCAGAGACTAGCTGAGTCCAGGCTTAATGAGCAGTTCGCCAAATTCATTCAAGTCATCAAGCAGCTGCACATCACCATTCCATTCACCGAGGCATTGACTCAAATGCCAACTTATGCCAAGTTTCTCAAAGACATCCTCTCGAACAAGCGAAGTTTAGGGGGACACGAGACGGTGAGATTGACAGAACAGTGCAGTGCAATTTTTAGAAATGAGCTCCCACCCAAACTGGAAGATCCCGGCAAATTCTTCATTCCTTGCACAATCGGGAAAGCCACAATCAAGAAATCCCTATGTGACTTGGAGGCTAGCGTGAGTCTCATGCCACGCACAATCTTCGATCGCATGGGCGTAGGTGAGCTCAAACCTACGCGAATGACTCTGCAGCTGGCAGACTCTTCTGTGAGGCGACCACTTGGAATAGTGGAAGATGTGCCAGTTCGAGTTGGCAAGTTCTATGTGCCCGTTGATTTTGTGGTGATGGAGATGAATGAGGACAAAGAAGTCCCGATCATATTGGGACGGCCTTTCCTCAGAACAGCAGGGGCACTCATGGACGTGAAGGAGGGGACTCTGACCCTACGGATTGGGGACGAGAAAGTTCAGTTCGACCTAAACCAAGCCATGAAGTACCCATCCGAGCCGGCGACATGCTGCGCGGTCGACATGGTTGATAAATTGGCCAAAGGCCCACTTCATGAGGAATATGGCAGCTCATTTAAAAATTATCCTGATTATTTGGCTGATTTGCAAGTGAAGAAAGCTGCCAAAGAGAAGATGTGTGCAACAGAAGCGAAGTTTGACAATCTGGAGGAACTGACACACGGACAGCACGCAACTCACACGGACCGTGCACCACAGTCAGAGGAGCTGGAGAATGAGGAAGCACACGGGGCGCACAAGGCTCACACGGGGGCAGAACACGGACTGCACACGTCTCACACGGACCGTACATCAGCCCAGACAGAACAGCCCACTCATGAACTTAGGCCTCTTCCAGCTAACCTCAAGTATGAGTTCCTAGACCCTTGTCCTGTGATTTTGAATGCAGATCTCGACCTGGATCGCAACCTCAGATTCTTGGAGGATTTGAAAGCTCAGCAAACTGTGATCGGGTACTTGATCGGGAAGCTGACAGGCTCAGCCATCAATTTTTGGCCTTCAAAGTTCAGCAAGGCACACGGACCGCACTCCAACTCACACGGTCCGTGTACGATTCCTCCAGACTACTGATCAGGTGTGTTTTCTTTTCCCCAGGTTTTACTTTTTTCTATCTATCTGTCTTGAAGCATTGAGGACAATGCTCAGATTAAGCTTGGGGGGGAGAACTTTGTATCTTAGGTTGTATTTAGGTCATTTTTTAAAAATTTTACCTTTTCTTAGATCATGTTTACTTTTTCTTGCACTTTTAGGTGATAAATTTGTGTGATTGCTAGAGTTAGGGACTCTTGCGAAAAAATTTGGTTGTAATTTGGATGAACTTGATAAATTTGAAATAACCCCATATTTGATAAAAGAATAGCATAGGATGGGATGTTTTGAGATTTTAAAAAAATGAAAGATTGAATTTTATTAAAAAAAGCATTTTGAAACCGAATTGTGCCTTTTTAAATAGGGAATTGGGGATTTTAAACAATAGAAAGATTGGGATATCCGTCGGTATGAAAGAATACCTTTGGATGTGTGTATTCATGTTATCATTGCAAAAATTTGTTGAAAAGAATAAATAAGAACTCCTCTTACTTATGGTAATGAGTCTTTGACACTCTGCTCCTCTAGTTTTCCCGATAAAGTGGCCGAGTTTTACATCACAAAGTGTGAGCTCGTGTCATGGAAGGGTTGAACCAAGAGCATGCAAAGCACTTTTGAATTAAAACGGTTGGGTATGGTTAACTACCTATAACTAGCCGATTTTGTACTAAGGATAAAGATTAAAGTGTCATGAAACTAAAAGCAACAAACAAAAGAAAAACTAAATTTTGCATGATATCAACACATGAGATCCATGACTTTCTAACCTAAGCTTGTTTCAAGCTTGGGGGGGCGAAAAAGAAAAATCACCACAAATGAGGGCATAATTTCGGTAAAGGAATGACATATTGATGAATTCAAATGATTAGTTTTTGCGAATACTAAGGCATTCCGGAATATGAAGTTTGATTAATCAAATTGTGGGGTGAATCAAAATTGATCAAGAGAAGTCCAAATTGTCATCCAAGAAGATTATCCGGGTTTTTAATAATAGCAAGATCACGTAAATTTATCGCATTTAGGAATTTTGCATTTAGGTAAGTCCGAAGACCGGTCCGATGCCTAGGTTGAGATTTTTGCTTGAGGACAAGCAAGATTTCAGCTTGGGGGGATTTGATGTCCCTCTATTTTGTCCATATTCCGACCCTACTTTGTGTTAAAACCTGTGCCCAAAACTCTTAAGTTGTGTTTATTTCACTGAATATCTATAGGATGTGGTACTGCTGCGCTTTTATTTCTTATTTTGCAGGAAACGGACGAAACAGAGGAAGAATCTGGATTCTGAAGGTTTATATACGGTCCGTGTACCTTCTTATGCGGACCGTACAACCCTCTGCCCGACCACAGACACGACCAGGACACAATCCACACGACCTGTATATGATGCTGAAATTTCAGCACCTGAACTTAAAACAGTCATATCTTTTGACTCGTAACTCCGTTTTGAGTGTATGACCACTTTTCGGAAAGCTTGCGAGAAGATCTACAATCTGAGCCAGAGACACAGGCACACGGTCCGTGCACCCTTGCATACGGTCCGTGCATGGCATTTCTGGAAACATAATCCAAAGTTGGAAATTGGTGCCAGCTGGGGAAGGTCGCGAATTGAGGGCATTAAAGCGCCTCTCTAGCCAACAGAGAGGGCATTCTGGATCTGAGGAGGGAGGCTAGGGTTTAGGAGAGGACGGCTCGGCTTGGAGAGGAAGAAAAGGAGGAAAACGAGAGTTTTGCGACGATTCTTCGGACTTCTTCGAGTTTTATCATTTCTCTCATGAACTCTATTATCTTTATCTCTTTTATCTGTTTTAGAACTATGTTTGAGTAGACTTTAGTTTCTATGGTTAAGATGTAGTTGAATGCTTCGTTTTACTTGCTAGCTTATTGGAATTTGTGTTGAACTTTGTGATTGCTTGTTGTGTATTGTTTTATTGCTTAGTTGAAATTGTTTGAATAGATTGGTTTATCGTTAGATGCATGGCCACATCTAGATGGTATTTTAAGACCTTGATATTCACTCGACCAAACTAGGTATTTGAGGTAGGTTTGTGAGCCGAGAGGTGAAACCAAGTTGTAGCCGAGAGGTGAAGCTTTTCTCGTATCGAGAGATCGAGGTTATATTTAGTAAACCAACAAGTAACTTAGGTTAATTAAGCCA
Source organism: Carex littledalei (assembly GCA_011114355.1). Taxonomy (NCBI): domain Eukaryota; kingdom Viridiplantae; phylum Streptophyta; class Magnoliopsida; order Poales; family Cyperaceae; genus Carex; species Carex littledalei. The sequence goes on from CM022088.1 coordinate 2,249,766, forward strand.
ACAAGCGAAAGTTGAGGTTTAAGAACCCTAAGAGGGAAGAAATTGAGTTTTGTACCAAGTAATTAAGCCAACATGCGAGAGTTGAGGTTTAGGAACTTAAGTACGGTCAATAGAACCCTACACAAAGGAACAACACAGAAACCAGTAGCTGCTGTATTAACTCGAGGGCCACACGGACCGTGTATGAGAGTACACGGCCCGTGCATGTTACACACGGACCGTGCATGAGAGTGCACGGACCGGGCACCAAGAGGCTAAGCTGAGATGAAGTCTGAAACCCTAGGAACCCCTTTTTATTCATTCTAAAACATCTTTACTGTTTTAAACATTGTCATTGAACTGTAGGAAATTAAACAACCAAAACCAACATTTTGCAGACTTCTAGAGTTTTTATATAATTTAAGTAGAATCCGATTTGTTTCAACCGTCCTGTGGATCGATACCTAGATATACTACTCGATAGGGTTGTACACTTGCAATCCGACTCGAGACGTGTACCAAAGGTTAAAAGGTATAGCTTGCTGTACCAAAACTTTGTGCATACGTTTCCGTGTGAACAACCAGTAGTCTTGGGAAAGAAGAACTGAGACGTCTTGGGTACCACTTCCTCAAGCAGCATGCCAATTTTGTTGTGGATGCCGGGCACGGTGGGCAGCTCATCACCATGCTGCGAGATGCCGGAGAGAACATCAACTGGCGTGAGATAAATCCGGCCGAGCCTGAGACGAGCCCGGTTAGGCTAGAGGAGATGCCACCTCCCCTCGATGAGCAGCCAGAGTGGGACTACCATCGTTGGGTATTGTCCATGTCTGGGTGGGAGGCATTCTACGACGAGCATGGACGTCCGGTTCAGCCTTTGGTATGTCTTTTTTCATTAGCTGTCAGGTTAGTACTAATTTCTTCATTCAGATCAAATTTACTTAATTATGTATATGATTGCAGGGTCCGGCCGAGATGCCGCCACCGCCTCCGGAGTCCTTTCCGGCGGATGTCGAGTTTGGCGTTTTCAGTCTCGATGAGATCGGGGTATTCGAGGAGGATCCAACCGACATGCCGCCACCGCCCGTACCACGATATGAGACAGAGATGCCACATGATAGAGAGACCAGTGGTAGCGGGTCCCAGACTCAGCCTGCCTTTGGGACAGAGTTCGCCGCATCCATCTTCTGTACACCCCCGCCAGTCTCTAGGCCGACGTATGAGGCAGTCTGGGATACCGCCGAGCGGATACGCAGTGAGGCAGAGGCTCATGTCATTACACCGAGAGAGAGAGTCTGGCCGGTTCGAGCGAACGCCGGAGTACCAGCTGAGCGATGGTCCCCCGATCCGTGGCGGTGATTTTTTGTACTATTTATATTTGGTATACTATATTTGGTGTTTTATATTTGGTACTATTTATGTTTGGTATACTATATTTGGTTTAGGGTTTTTATATTTTTCTAGATCTTTTTTCGTCACTAACTTATGCAAAATTACGCTAAAATAAATTAACATAATTACACTAAATTAATATAATGAGAATTGTAGTAAAATAAAATAAATCATCACGAATATGCTAAATTAAACTAAGTTACGCTAAACAGTAAATACTACAATAATAACAAAAATAGTACAACATAAAATCTAAACAGAAAATACTACAATAACAAAAAATCTAAATGGAAAATACTCAAATAAACCCTAAAACAACCAAAAAAAATAATACTGCTCCCTCCGTCAACCCGAATCTCAAAGCGACTGAGAGTTAATCTCAAACCGTAACATGAAGGGAATCTTTTACGGTAATGGAGAGAATACTTGTCCTAAATATTGGTCGTTACGTTTGTAATTGTTTTCTCTCATTTGTAACGGCTAATAAAATAAATGAGAGGAGGATGTATTTGTGAGGTTTTAGGAGAGTGCATGTGGTGCTGCCATGGTCGCAAATGGGTCGATTTTGGACATATATATATATCTAACCGCAATAAGATGGAGAGCACGTTAGTTGTTGCTTGCTCGGACGCATCTATATATGTTATGGCATGACAATGGCTTCGGATCATCTCCAACGGCAGACGCACAATTCTAACTGTTCATTTCTAACAATAATACTCGAATTTCTTTGTAATAAAAATTAATCTGACATATTGATGAGGAAAATTCAATATTTATTTGTGATATAATAAGCATACATTTTATATGCCAGATTGGATATTATATTTTTAAAGAGTTGTTGCTAGATATTTCTTTAAGCTTTCCAGCAGAAATGATCAGGGGCGGACCCAGAGTGTTACAGAGGGGGCAGCTGCCCCCTCTGGATGTTTAATTTGTAATTCGAGTTAAATTTAGGATTAAAATTGAAATAAATCTGTTGAATTTTGATGGTAATTAGAATTATAAGTCAGAGCATCAGAAATTACAAGTTATAGCATTGGAAAGTATAAGTTAAAGAATTGTTTTTTATCGAGTACCCAATTGGCTAATGGATTTAAACCCGATTAGGTATTTAAACCCGATTCGATATTTTTTTGCCCCTCTGATGAAAATTCTGAATCCGACCCTGAAAATGATGGCTTGGATCAACTTCGAACACACCGCTTTTGCATGAAACATTGGAGACGATCCAGAGTCTAAAAACAACACTCCTGTACAATCCCATGCTTGGCCGGTTGGCCCTGACAATATCAAAGTGCTGAATTATGATAAAAACAGGAGATTATTGAAGATACTTTTACTCTTTAATCGTTGTTGGGGCCGGAGTCCTACCTTCGTATAAAAAATAATAAATAAATAAAATACTCACAAGCGTTGTTTCTCAATTTTTTTGTGTATTCAATTTGGAGGAAATTTGTAAAACATTTAGGTTTTATTAAAGATAGAGTAGAACGGTATTAGTAGCTTATTTTATTATCATTCTAGATAAAACTATTGATTTACTGACGACGGAATACAAAAAAAAATAGAAATTATATCCGCTTCTAAATAATAAAATTGTGAGATGGCTACTAACTTCATTTTACACTCTAAATAAGTATGTATTGTAATAAAGGGTGAAGAAATAATAATAATAGATATAAGAGGGCTCAAATGTCTTATTGCTTCATGCCTCAATCGTATACCAACATCTTTCTTCAATTTTAAAGTTCAAACAAAAGATCTGAACCACTCAACATAATATCCATGTTAAAATATGCATAGAGATCAAATTTTATATTTTTTAGAATTTTTTTACAATTTTTTTAAGATAGGTACAAAATCATTGTTTTTCAGGAAATTGTGGACCATCTAAAAACAATTATTTTGTAGCTATCTTAAAAAATAGTAAACTTTTTCCAAAAATTATAAAATTTGTTCTCCAATCATATTTTAACGTGGATATCATGTTGAGCGGTTCGGATAGTCAGTTTGAACTTTGAAATTGAAGATAAAGATATTGGGTATGATTGGAGCATGAAACAAGAATTCGGATCCAGTGAAGTAACACAATCTTTGGGTTTTGGACCGAGACCGTCTGATTCTAATCCGTGAAAATCCATCCCTAAGAGTGCACACATTCCGACGACGAATTCGAATTCCGAGACGATCTCGAACGACAAATTCGAATCAGATGATCTCGATTCAAAACTCAAAAATTGAATTACTTTAGAGGATCCGGACCCATGAAACAATGGAGCATTTGAACCCTCCTCAATTATAATAAAGGGTGAAAATAATAACAGACAGAAACGAAAAATAAATAAAACAATACAGTAAAAGGATTTTGTCCGACAAATCTCACGAGAAAACTGAGCATTAGCTTTGACTGTTTGACCAAAACAAAAGGAGGTCGAAAAGTGGGGTCGACAGCCGACTGGAAGCATCTCTCTTCAAAAGAATCTCTCCATTGCCCTGAGAAATGGGGGAATACGAGATGAGGCCAACGAGATGATCACGGATTGCACGCGAATAAGACGAAATTATGACACGAGAAAATTACGGCTCAAACGGTCAGATTGTCCTTGTCCATTTTAGATATTCGTTTGTGTTTAAAAGGATCGTGATTTTGTGTTCCAATATGTTCTACATTTTTTATTTATGTTTTCAAAGTCCAACAGTCGATTTGAACCACTTAACATAATCTTCATAATAAAATATGCATGGAAAGTAAATTTTATATTTTTTAGAATTTTTTTACTATTTTTTAGATACGTACAAAATCATTTGAAGAATATTCTGGACTATTTTTTAAGAAAATTCTGGACCATTTGAAAAAGTGATATTGTACCTTAGTAAAAAATAGTAAAAAAATTCTAAAAAAATATAAAATTTGGTCTCCAAGAATATTTTATTATGAAGATCATGTTGAGCGGTTCGAATTGACTGTTTGAATTTTGAAAATGGAGATAAAGGATATGGAGCATATTAGAACACAAAATCATGGTCCATTTGAACCCTTCGCTAATTAGAATTAGGAATTTTTTTTTCTTTTCAGAATGTCAACTCTATTGAAAAAACTTGTTCATAGACGCATCCACAAGTGTCTTGAGTTGATGCCAATAATTAAAAAAAAAAAACAACTTCAAAACATTATTGAATAATTAATCAACATCGTAATATGTATTGTGTAATGATAGTTTTATATTAAATTAAAAGATGTCAAATATGATTAATATTATTTTAGACATTAGAGTATCTATTGGAACTTTTTTTTAATTCCCTAAAAGCCGACATTTTTATTAATACCCAACATTAAATATAAAATATTATATTATACCCAGCTAACCTGGGCATTGCCCAAACCGGTCAAAAAATGGCCAGTTGCATTAAAATTAGGACCGGCCATTCCGGTCAGGAGGGTTTTTTTTTTTGAAATATTTGTTAGATTATTTCTTTTGATGTATAATTAGCATAATTATACTAAAATACGCTAAATTACTTGAAATTATGTTAAATTACACTAAATTACGCTAAGAGAGACGATATCTTCACTGAGAAGGCGAAAAACGACGACGAAACTTCAAACGGCCATAAAACGGCGCTCGAGTGTTCGATTTCAGCAAATGACCACTTTTCTCAAAACTTGAGTTCAAGTTTCCGATTAAGATTTTAATTTCTATTTTTCGATCTAAGTAGCTAAGTAAATTGGTTATACTTGTATAATACCAATTTTTACTATTTTTGGAATTTTTTTACTATTTTTTATGATTTATGAAAGATGGCACAAAATCGACCTAATTTAGCGTATTTCAGTATCATTAGTGTAATTAGCGTAAATTAGCTTAATTTAGTGTAATTTACCGTATTTTAGCGTATTTCAGTATAATTAGCGTAATTAGCATAATTTAGCGTAATTTAGCGTAATTTAGTGTAATTTACCGTATTTTAGCGTAATTTAATATAATTTCAAGTAATTTAGCGTATTTTAGTATAATTATGCTAATTATACATCAAAAGAAGTAATCTAACAAATATTTCGAAAAAAAACCTCCTGACCGGCCAAAAAATGTCTGATCCTAATTTTTAATCCAACAGGCCATTTTTTGACCGATTTGGACATTTTAAAAAAAAAACTAGCTAAGCTGGGTATAATTAATATTTTTTAACTAATTTTGGATATTAATAAAAAATGTCGGCCCTAAAAGCGTTACGAATGGAATAAACGTTAAAAAAAAAAAATTCGCAATCGGTGCGCCAACTAAGTCTATTTTGTTCCGTTGGATCTCTGAAATCTAGGTCTCCGAGATCTCTACTATAAAGTTTCAGAATTTAGATCCTACTTGGTACCGTAATAGGGAATCTTTTAAAATTAGCAGATATGGACTGTTCTTTTTAACTTGGTACGAATCTCAAAGCCCAATAATATTGCCCCTGCGCTAGTCCGAATTTTAAAGTGGCTGGGAGTTAATCTCAAACCATAACGTGAGGAGAATCTTTTACGGTATCGGGGATGATACTTTTCCAAAGTTTCAGCGGTAGCAACCTTGGGTTATAGGAGTGCGTATCCTCTGAAATATCTCATATTTTGCGTGACCGACGTGTCCGGTGTCTATTTGGGGATAGTGCAGGGCCAGTATTTGAGTATTGAGATTCATGCATAACGCATTTGAATGGTTAAGATTTTCCAAAAAGTCACGCAAAATATGAGATATCTCAGAGGATGCGAATTCGGGCTATAGGAGGCTGCACCAGAGCCAGTTAGTGGTTAACTGGTTACACGGTGCGTTTTGGATTTTTTTGTCATGTTTGGTTATGGACTTTATATCTCACTTATTCCATCAAATGTGGTTTAATTGAGCTGGACTAAAATAGAATAAGCCGACCTTTAGATTGGCCTAAATTGGTCTAAATTAACTCACATCTCCAGGTAGTTTAATTTTATTAGAGTATGAGAGCTAACTTTTCATTGTTTTTATTTATTTCAATTACTTTTTAAAGAATGTAATATGAGCAATTAATTTTGTTTCCATTAAAGTATAAATGAACTTATAACTTTGTCAAATTTTTTTAAAATGACATAACTTTCTAAATTAACAAAATATGCAATCTAGAAAATAATTAAATAAAATATTTCTTTGAAATTGTATGACAAATAAATAATTTTTTTGTTCAACAACCCAACATATTTTTAACAAAATAAATTGATATACATATAAGTTTAATTAAACAAGATTCACTAAATGCAATGTGCATCTCTAAGATATAGATTTAACTTGTACATAACTCATTTTCTTATAAAATTTCTCCAATCAAAATGAAAAAAAAAATACAAAGAATAGTTTTATTATTGATATTACAAATTTTGTAAAACAAAATAATTTGTAATATCCAATCATGACTTAAGTCATCAAATTCTTAGCAAACAAGACATAACTTTAGACATCAACCAAACATGAATAATTTAAATCGGTCTTAGTTGGAATAACTAAATTTAATAAATCTTGAATAATGAAACTTTAGACATCAACCAAACATAATCCACAACCAAACACCACCTTTGTTCTTGATATTTTTCGTTTAGCTCGGCTCCATTCCATGTCAATGAGGACGGGCCCCATTGTGATCTTAAGTGCTCCGGTCGTGTCCGGCCCCACTGTGATCTTAGGAATGCCGGGTAGATCAGTTGATTATACTCCTCAATCTCGAAATAGTACAACCCTCCATTCGCACTGTTCGGCAACACAAGTAGAATTGAACAAAAGAAAGCTAAATAAGGTGATCTTAATCCTCACTAAGAAATCGGTGTTCGAAAAGATTAAATGACTCAAAAAATTAAAGGATTTAATTATAGAATAATTCGGGTAATCAGTTGATAAATTAAAGTTATTTCTTACTTAGAAAGCCCACTGGCCTAAACAAATATATAACAATCTCTGGTCCTGTTAGAAATTTCGTTTAGGTACAATTAATTTGGGCCTCATTTCAAGCTATTATAGTACCCAATGGACCTCGTTTTCTTTCTTCAATTTTTTTTGTCAGTGGGCCTGATTTTACCGCACAATCTGCACCTCTATATCAAATTAAATCAGGACTCCTTTTTACAAAAAAAATAAAAATAGAACGGAATAATCAGATATTACATGAATCATTCTTTTCTTACCTTTTCTCGCACTTTAATTTGTGTTTATGCTGAATTTAGCGGAGCTATGATAAATTAATTCATATTGAACCTTATTTAAATCTACATTATTACTTGAAATATATCGAGTTAGTCGTTCTTCATATTGGACACCTAATTAAATTGTTAAGGTTAATAATTATGTGTAATTATTTGAGACGAACTATAATTTAATTACCACTTCATTTAAGTAGATACATTAGAGTTACAATTGCCACTTAAATATATGACTGATATTTTATTTATCTGAAATATACACATTATAATACGAATAAGTATTATAGTTAGGGGCAGAACTTAAAAAAAAATAGGTTAGGGGCTAAGAATGTAAAATGCGCATGAGTTTTAAACTCAAATCTTTACAATTACAAAATGAAAGTCTAATCACTAAACTATAATAATAATAATAATTATTATTATTATATTAGAAAAATAAGTAATAAGTGGGTCAACTAAAAAGACATACATAAACAACATAACATAATCATAAAAATATATGAAAAAGACTTTTCACTTTTACAGTGCTCTTTTGAATTAACTTCATGTGGAATATCCAATAGAAATACAACAATACAAATTCCCCTAACTCTGTAAACTCTCCACTAGAGTGGAAAAAATAGCACGGCGTAGCCGGTTTCATCACGGAACAGCACAGTTACGGTATGAAATAATACGGTTACGGCATGGAACGGCACAACACACATATCGGTTACGTGCTGTGACTTGCGTGTCCCGTGTCGTGACCATTCGTGTGTCGTGACCATCTTTAAAAAAATTGGCACGGCACGGCACGACACGTGGTCACGTGAGTCACGTGTAATTATGATCATTAGATCTTGACCAAAGGGTGAATCTTGAATAAACTAACATAAATTATGATTAAATGGTCACACAAGTCACGTTTGGTCACGGCACGTTTGAGGACGGTGTGACTCACGTAGCATGATCATTCACGTGACGTGACCACCCCTTAACATTTTAGTCACGACACAGTACGGCACGTGAAAAATTAACTTGATTACAGTACGACACGGCACGAGACTAAAATCACAGCATGTTAGTCACAGCACAACACGTTTTTTCCACTCTACTCTCCCCCATCGAAAATGCCTTGGTTCCACCAGCACTGCCGACCCAAACGGACTATACTGTTTTTCATTCAATCACACCATAGAAACCAGCTAAACTAACTATTAACATTGACCGAAACCATTTCTATAGTAATAAAGTTGATTAAAACAAAAAAAATTAAAATTGTCTTATCCATGATACTTCATTCTTAAGTACAATTTATTTCTATCATATATGATTTATGAATTCGTTATTAAATAATTCGAAATTATTACATCTTTATAATCTTTTCCTCATCCCAAACAAAAGGATCCAGGGCTTACACATGTCAACTTTCTATTTAATTTCATTTATAAGAAAATAAGTTGGAAATTCATTAATGATATAATTTATAATTTTAAAATTCACCTTTAAAAAAATACTTTATACTATATATGATACATATAAAAATGATGGAATTTTATACATGTTTTACTGTTTATTAAATAACTCATGACTTGTAAAGGTTTATATATAACGGTATTTGATGGGATATTAAATGACCATAAAATTGTGAGAAATTTGATAAATTATTAACTCGTAAGTTGAAAAACATGTCTATAAATATTTTCCTAATTTTATAGAATAATTATTTTAGTACCCACAGTTGAGTACCCGCATCGTACCCGCACTTAATTCATTCCCAATTAATTGCCATAACTGTAAGCGGTCCCCACAACTACTAATTAACTAATTTACATACTTTCCAGTTTAAATTTTAAATTTCCCTTTCTCTCCGTTTCTTCCTTTTTCGAAGCTTCCGCGATTTTGAGGCGATTTTAGATAGATTTCGAGGCGATTTCAAGGCGATTTGGAGGCGATTTGGAGACGATCGTCTAGCGATTTCGAAACTGGAAGCGGGGATTTTTCAAAAAAAAGTGCGGGTACGGTTATTTAAGAAAAATTCATATATCATATATGTAGTTCATTGTATAGATATAAATACTTGTATTGTATAGGTATAAATACTTCACAATGTTACTATTAATACTTGTAAAATAAAATTACAGTGTTGGAACGGTTGTGTGGTCCCCTAATGCGGGTACGACGCGAGAATTTTTCATATATGTAGTTCATTGTATAGATATAAATACTTGTCTTGTATAGATATAAATACTTCACAATGTTACTATTAATACTTGTAAAATAAAATTACAGTTTTAGAACGGTTGTGTGGTCCCCTAGTGCGGGTACGACGCGAGAATTTTTCAAAAAAAGGTGCGGGTACGGTTATTTAAGGAAAATTCATATATCATATATGTAGTTCATTGTATAGATATAAATACTTGTCTTGTATAGGTATAAATACTTCACAATGTTACTATTAATACTTGTAAAATAAAATTACAGCTTTGGAACGGTTGTGTGGTCCCCTAATGCGGGTACGACGCGATAATTTTTCAAAAAAAGTGCGGGTACAGTTATTTAAGGAAAATTCATATATCATATATGTAGTTCATTGTATAGATATAAATACTTGTCTTGTATAGGTATAAATACTTCACAATGTTACTATTAATACTTGTAAAATAAAATTACAATTGCCGACAAAAAAAAAATTGGTTTTAAAAAAATTGGTTTTAAATACTTGATATCTTAAGTATAAATACTTGATGAATTACTATTAATATTTGATATCTTAGGTATGAATACTTTCTATTATGAATACTTTTCATATTTGAATATTTGATACTTTGAAAAACGTGTAAAAGTATGTCATCATGGATCTCATTTGAAAGATAAAATTGTGTAAAACGCGTTCGTGGTTTTAAATTTGTAAAATTCCTCATAGATCGTCCCAAAAATTGGTTAGATTGAACGGAGAAAAAAAAAACCACCTTGAAAAACGTGTAAAGATGAGTAGGTATTGTGTCCAGTTTTTTTTTAAATACTTGATATCTTAGGTATAAATACTTGATAAATTATATATGAATACTTGATAATTTAGGTATAAATACTTTCCATTTTGTATGTGAATTAATTTAAGTGTGGTCCCCAAAAACAGTTATGACAGTTTAGGTGCGGTCCCCAAAAACAGTTATGACAGTTTAGGTGCGGGTACAATGCGGGTACTCAACTGCGGGTACTCATATCAGCTTCCAATTTTATAACCCTTTTAAATTAATTTAGAAATACATTAATAAGAATACCAAAATATTTATTGTCGAGAATTCATCATTTGATCTAGTGGCAAAGATATATATTCTGATGTGAGATGTCATAGTTCGAAATCCGGATGAAGAAAATTATTTGTAGTAATATAAGGGGTTTGAAAAAGAGTGTTGGGTGGCTTGATCCCCAACCCTATCATTAAAATATATATATATATATATAGAGTATGGCTAAATTGCTGCCGGCAGCATTCTGGCCAGGTGCTGCCGGGGGCAATTCGGTCATTTCCGGTGTTCAAACAACAAATTTTTTTATACAGATATGTTCTAAATATTAAAATCTACTTGGAGACCAAATTTTACATTTTTTGGAATTTTTTAGCTATTTATTAGGCCACTTTGAAATTGGCTGATCCGGGTGAACAGTGCACCAAAATTCTGGACCATGTGATCTGGAATTTTCAAAGTGGCTTAATAAATAGTAAAAAAATTCCAAAAAATGTAAAATTTGGTCTCCAAGTAGATTTTAATATTTAGAACACGTTGAACGGTTCGGATTTTCTGTTTGAACAACAGAATGACCGAAATGCCCCCGGCAGCACCTCGCCGAAGTGCTGCCGGCAGCAACTTAGCCATACTCTATATATATATATATATATATATATATATATATAGAGGGAGAGAGAGATAGACTATGGTGAGTTGTGAAGTAAAATTGCTGAAATGTGCTTGGAGACTATTCGAACCGCTCAACATGTTCTAAATATTGAAATGTACTTGGAGACTAAATTTTACATTTTTTTGAATTTTTTTAGTATTTATTAAGCCACTTTGAAAATCGCTGATCCACTGTGAACAGTAAAAAACAGTAAAAATTTCTGGACCACTGGATCAGCGATTTTCAAAGTGGCTTAATAAATAGTAAAAAAATTCCAAAAAATGTAAAATGTAGTCTCCAAGCATATTTCAATATAGAGAACATGTTGAGCGGTTCAGATCGATTGTTTGGATTTTCAAAATGAAAATATGAGCATGAAGTAAAAATGACCTCTTACTTCACAACTCACCATAGCCTAACTCTATATATATATATAAGAACCAGCCTTCGATATATTGGAAAAAACACATATCTTCTGATTTGGGAGGTCATATGTAAAAAAGTTGAATGAGAGAAATCATTTGTTATAATAACAGAAGTTTGAAAAAGAGTGTTGGTGATGGCTTCATCTCCAACCCTTTCATTCAAAGAAAAGAATCCAACGTATTATTTTATTTATAAAGTAATATATCCATGTTAGAAATTAATGAAAAATCATTAATTTCTATATTGATAGGATTTTATTTAGAAAATTCGGCTAAAATGTCTTACTTTATATACTAATATGGAAGATTCTACCAAACTTTTAGTTGTTTTTTCCAGATTAGGAACTTGAAGAGTTAAACAACTTGAAGATTCTATCAAAATTCTACCAATTTAGGCCGGTTTAAATTATTAATATTTAATTGTTGTCTAAAGTTAAATCACGACTTAAGCTATTCTTAGTTAATAGAAATTTGATAATTCAAGGCATATTTTGGTAACTGAATCTTATTTTAATACGTAATTGTAATAGATAAAGAATTTTTTGTGGATTGATTTTTTAATTAATTTTACATATACTGTCAATTTTACGAAATCAATTTAAAGATGATTAAAATTATGAGAAACAATAATTAAAGTCAAACTGCATGTGGAGAATATATACTTTCAAGAAAATCAACAATTAAAGTCAAACTGTTTGTTAAAATCTTATCTCGTATTATAGTGTGAATCAAGATCAATTCAATTTGCATGTCATACTTCAGAAGGCACTTCACACAAACCAAATTGCTTTATATTATCATTGATTATCATGGGATCCGACTCTGCTGTTTTTCTTAGAGAAAAGCAGGATTCTGCTTTTTCAATCTCAATCATTCAAAAAATTTCATTCACGTACTTCGATAAAGAAGCTTTTTAATGCACAAATCTCAACAATTTTGAATGGTTTGGATCGGAAAAGCAGGATCTCAGCAGAGTCCATTCCTTATCACGGAGGGTTGGCTTGGGTCCCTCACATGGACTAGATATGGTATCAGGGGTGGATGTAGAATTTTCAATAGAGTAGGGCAAGAAATTATCAAATTATATTTAAATAGCTAATTGAGTTCAAAACCTATTAAATAATCAGATACTAGATAAATTATGATAAAAAAACAACACAAATAGTATTCTTTAAATTGAAACTTAAATATAACATAGAACGGAAAGGGTTAATATAAAAAAAAAACATGATAAAAAAAAAACCATTAGATATTCAACTATCAAACTACCAAATAAAACATGACAAAAAAACAACAGAATAGTATTCTTTTACATAATAAAAACAACAAAAATATTATCTTTTTACATATTAAAACAAAAAAAACTAGATACTAGATAATTAAGTCAATGAAAAGAGTTTTTCTTCTTCATAGTTTTAAATTTTGCATAATTATTTTATCATGGACACATTTAAATAACTCCTCAATAAAAAATAACTAGCAAATCATTCATTCATTGATTTTCCATAGTATTTCTTAAGTTTGTTTTTACCTATTGACCCCTATAAAATGGGAGAAGAAAACAAAAGAAATTGCAAAAAAAAAAAAAAAAAAGAAAGAAAGAGAAAAGAAAAGGAGCTGGAAATGGAGGCGTCTATTAATGCACGAAATGGTGAAGAAAAATGATAAAAATGGACGGTTCAATCGTGCAATGAAATGGAGATGAGAAGAAAATGGGTTGCTCTCCTCATGTGTCTCATTAGATCTTACAAGTGGTCCCATCTACTTATTTCCTTCTATTTTAGGCTGGGTCCACAAAATTCATACACAATTCTCTGATATGGTCTACACGAACCCAATTCAAATCAAAGGAAGAGCATTTCTTCCTCCAGGGGCACCTGGGAGATCCAGAATAGAGCAAAAAAATATTGAATTGGGTTTAAATATTTAGTCGGATTTAAATTTATTAACTAATTAGGTACTCGATAAAAATAATATTTTAACTTATATTTTCCAATACTTTGACTATCAATTTCTAATGTTCTTACTTATAATTTTAATTACCAATCAAAATTCAATAGATATTTCTATTTAACCCTAATTTAATTCGAATTACAAATTAAACGTCCAGAGGGGGGCAAAAAAATTTCAAGGGGGGTAAAGTTGGTTGGAACCGATAAATTCCTACTAAAACTCTGCCCCCGCCCCCCCCCCCCCCCCCCCCCCCCCCCGAAACACTATGGGTCCGCCCCTGAATCCACCTATAATTTGAATTCATAGCGATTCGGACCGGACAATCCGAATTCGTTTACACCCCTAGGATGTGGCATTCATTATTCCTTGCATATTGTTTTCACATAATATATGGACTAGAGAGTGAATCCTAAATTAGTATATATTAGTATATGTTTGTGGATAATATTTACTTGATAGTTAAATATAAATATATATGTTTGAACGTTATATTCATTTATACTAAGAAAAAAGCCTATCGTGCAGCAAAATTAATTATCTATTTCATCACGATTGCCTAAAAACAACGGTGGTGACCAAACTATACGACACACTTTTACATTTTCACTTTTCATCACGACTATTTAATTGTTAAAATAACCAACATATTTATCAGACAACACAATTCAGGAGCTCATGGCACCGATCAAAACACAATGCGAGTACTACAGTCTCAAGCAAGCGACACTAGCATAGAAAAACACATTACCTATAGCCAGTGTTTTAAAATGCGGCCCCATATGCCTATGCAGTCGGCAGCCGTGCTCAGAACGTCATGCAGTCTCTTTCATGATGTTTTGAATATGAGTCTGCATATGTGGACCGCATATGCTGATATACGGATGCAAAATTAAATATGCGACGCATGGAACCAAAATTTAATATGCGTTATACTGATCCAACCCAAACTCTCAAATTTAATATGCGTTATGCGGCTTTATAATTGTTGCATACAGAATTTGTTGTTTACGCGGAAAACAAATTTGATTATTATGCAAAAAATTATTGTATCTTTCACATACAATAAGACATTTCATGCTGTTTATGTGGAAATAGATTTAAATATACGCATATGAATATGTATATATATGAATTTTAATTTAAAATCCGCATATATAAATCCGCATTAAAATCCGCATATGCGGCAGTATACTGCATACCGCATATGCAGTGGCCTTCCGCATGCATGAACAAAACCACATTTTAAAGCATTACTTATATTTACTTTTGCACGTACTTTTTACTTTTTACTTTTGCATTTTCTTGTTTTTTCTTATTTCCATTTTCTTACTGCATTTGCAGAACCAAGTCTCAATCTGTTGAGGCTGCTTGTTTTTTTCTTTCGTATGTTATAAACCTTTTGTAACATTTACCTCATTTCATTGAGGGCTTAATCCTTATTTTTACTCAAAAAAACCAACATATTTATTAGATATGCAATTTTTTCATAAACAAATAATTTTTTTATTAGTACAGTTTTTTAAGTTGTTAATTTTTTATGTCGTGCAATTGACAAATATATTTGTTTATCTAACAATTAGATGCTCGTTCTTATAACATTTATCCAAAGAGTCCAAAGCCATTAGCTAGCTAGCCATGCATCATGCATGTACCTAGCTAGACCAAGTCTTTAGCATTTTGTTTCTTATTTAGGAGGTTATCGTATGTACATATGATGAGGTAAAGCGAAGTCATGGGTTTTATCTTTTAGTGAACAACCAAACAGATGGGCAGTGCCAGTGAGTGTAAGGTGAGCAGTCTCTATCTTCCTTTTGCTCATAATTATCTGACTCGCTAAAAGGTACCTCATCCTCCTCATGTGTCAAACCGACCAATAAATGTGTGATATCCTTGCCTTTTATTTTGTTTTATTATTTGGACTTGACTTATAATGTAGAGAGGCTAATTAAATAGCTTTCCTATTGCATCCCAACTTAGTGTCCCTTAATTTATTGTGAAAAAGTGTTATAGCTTTGAAGATCATTATTATTAGATAAATCCTAAATTCTGGTGTAATTTTTTTTTAGAGTTTACTAAACATTGTCTTATATCACAAACTAGCTACTAAAGTTTTATTTTTGTCCTCCTCGTATCATTCGTTAATTTTAATTTGGCCCAATTAGGTTACTTGATTAATGAAATTAATGGTGCGATGACGTGAATTAATATTTCTGCTGACCTTGGATTTTTGTAATATTGTGGACAACTTTTTTCTGATGGAAAATTTGTTAAGGATAGTAAGTTCAATATGCCATTGTTACCTCTATATATAGAAGTGGTTTGATTCTTAAAATGAATAACAAAAATAATTAATGCCTTAGTGGGACAAATCAGTACTGTTTAGCTACCAATGTATCATAATATACGAAGTTTAACAACCTTCAAAGAAAGTTAATTTTAGGTAATTAAAAAGGTTGTGTTATTTACTTAATTGAAGAGTATTATTTAGGCCAATAAGTTTTTCCGTACCAGATACTTCAGACGAATAAGTATGAGAGGCCTATGAACACAGAGAAATAAAATAAGAATTAGAGATAAGTAAGTCTTTAGCAAGTAACAATGGCATATTATTTTCCAATATCTTATTTCTGTAGGCAAATTAATTTAAGTCATGAGTTAAACTATCAAACGAGATGTAAAATATGTGGCGTAGGATGGAGTAAGTCATTTAATCTTCAAATTTTCTCCACAATCAAACATGACCTACTCAAGTGTGGATTAATTTTACCAACAATTTTTTTTAGAAAAATTGTCATTTAGTAAACCATAACTTAAAATATGACAGACGATTAATTCTGTGTTAATTAATATAAATGTTTGGCTACATGCAAAATGTTGACCACTTTAAGAATTGAATGCATCTTTGCTATTTAATGCAACAGCTAGCGTGACCTCATGATCAACTTATCTCTGATTCTTTTTTTATTTCTCTCTGTTCATAGGCCTCTCATACTTTTATTCGTGCGCAGTATCTGCATGATTTTGCTAAAGATCTTTTGATATCATTAGTTATTAATTTCGAAAGAGACTACAATATCCGTGATTTGAGTAATTAATAAGCATAGACAAAATAGCCAACCTTAATTAATTACCGTGTTTCTTGTATATTAAATTTTGCTTTAGAAAAGATCCATAAATGTTATTTTCACTGTAACCATAACTTTTGAAGGAAAAGTACGTCTTCACATGTATTTACCTGTCATGGAGATACTTCTCAAAATAAAACTAACTTGACAGTATACATACTGTCTTTATCTAATTATCTCATATCATATATGGCACTATTTGGAACATGTGTCAAAGAAACAACAGATTACCGAATTCAAATCACCTAAGGTAACAGAATATTTCTGTTTTGATCTGGACTTCAATCAGAATCAGCACGACTATAAAGCGGCCCCGTGCATTCCACCTCAGGCCAGTTTGGCCCAGATTCCGATCAGACGGCCATGATCCAAACAGAAATATTCTGTTACCTCAGAGGATATGGATTCCAGATTACCTGATAGGAGTCGCTTTCCTAGGGAAAGGGAAAAATCACTTTATTACCTGTTTCCCTAGTTATCTCAATTTTGGGCTGGAATCAGCGTCATGCATCGGACTCTTTACATAGTATGATAGTACACAATTCAAATGAGTCCTGATCCGCTACAACTTGAGTTTCATAAAACTTATGTGTAGCATCTGGTTCAGGACAATAGAGCTTGAAATCTGAAATCTGAGGCTTTCTCTGTATTCCCATCAAATAAGATAAGCTAATTGCTGTAACATGTCGGTACCCAGAGAGAGCACATGAACTGTACATCATACCCGTCCCGTATTTTAACTGGTACAAATATCCTGATTTACCTCTAATATCATGGGTTTAAAATTAACATTGAGTACAAGATATAGAGAATTAGAGAAGCAATACACGAAGAATATCCATGTAGTTAAAACAAATGAGAGAAGTCACTGAGATACAAAATCTAACAAAAAGATATTGGAGCAAGCAAAGTCCAAAACAGAAATACATTTGACAACATTCTTACTAAAATGCCTAAACTCCGACAAACATACTTCCTCTTAGCCGTAGGTCTCAATATTAGATTATCTACAGAACAACCACTAACAATTCCCACCAAGTCTCCAGTTAATTATCCAAATCCAAAATAATTCCTTAATTTTTTTTTATTTTTTATTTTTGAAATCTTGACAGCCACAAACTAATTCCTTAATTAATCAGAAAAAAAGGAGCGGTCTAGACTCTAATTTCTAGAACCCTAAATTTTGTGCACAATAATGCGAACTAATTTAAGTGATCACGGTGTTAATTCCTGAGAAGCCAGGCGCTCTGACACATCAGCGAGGGACTTGAGGTTGCA
The DNA here is from genome assembly GCA_011114355.1 of Carex littledalei. Taxonomy (NCBI): domain Eukaryota; kingdom Viridiplantae; phylum Streptophyta; class Magnoliopsida; order Poales; family Cyperaceae; genus Carex; species Carex littledalei. The sequence goes on from CM022088.1 coordinate 2,267,999, forward strand.
TTTCAGTAGTGCTTTTATGAAATAGCAAGTCTCATCATCAGTGTTTCCTTCCGGTATGTCTACTGCAAAAGACTCCACTACAAGCGTGCCAGGTTGGCCGTCAATTGTCTCAGGATGGACAGTCAGGATTGAAGAGTAGTTCTGTTGAAGTAACAGATATGTGAGACACTATAGGAGGCATTAGGTCTATATAGAAATCAATAGTTCTATATGCTCCAAATATAGGCATTAAGCATCTGCATTTTTCTTATAAAATGACAAATTGTTAAAGGAGGAATAGTTAAAGATAAATTAAAGCTATAGTTTAGTGTAGTATAAGTTCTGTCAATTAAAATACTCAAGACAAGATAGGAAAAGAGACTAATAAATTCTCTTTCCAAATTTGCTAGCAAAAGGAGAATAGAATGTAATGGAATGTGTCTTTTCAAAATTAAAAATTGAGCTATAGTAATAAGCACCCATATAAAATACAGGAACAGGATTACTGGATTAGACATCAAGAACCAATTCTCAACTTTGGGCCCATAACAGCAGAATTGCTCAACAACAAGAGGAAAATGAAGATAGAATAGGATACCATTAAAGATAAATAAAATGGAAATTGAGGCATAAAACGTTAAGGGCTAGACCCTTACTTTTACTTTAAAAAAATAGAAAATGAGGCAACTTTTTTCTTGCAAAATTACTGTTTTAACACACATCTCTACAAATGAAAATATCAAATGCTGAACTGTACATAAATAATACACTATTACCAGAATGTATGCTGAAAGTAGAAAAGATCTCAAACAGAGGTTCTTTCCAGTGTACACTCAAAATAAGAAATATCCACTATACCCTTGCAAAATGAGAAATCTGACCAAAATAGACCAGTACACAACGAAGAAGGGTTGTATTATGTTTGTTAATTTGTTTTTTTCTTCAGAGGTGGGGTAATCTGTGCTTGTGATATTTTCCCTTTTACCTAAGTGGTAGAATGTTACTTTGCTTTCTGTGATACTTATAATGAGAAATATCTCATCAAAACTCATATAAAACATCCAAAAAAATAAAATCTCACTCCACAACCCCAATTTTTTCATATCATTAGCAATTTAGCATGATGACATACTTCAGTGACCATTTGTACAATTACTCAAAACAAAGACAAATAATAAAGTAATTATGTACGCACCTTGAGGCGGTGGTCCCCACCTACAATCTTGACACTGAGGAGGCGCTGGTTGTCATCCAGCTTCTCCAGGCGCTCAGTGCTGGTCGTGGCCGGGAGGCCCGATTTTACGTTGACCTCCCTCACGCTGCCAATCTCAAGGTTGTTATTCTGCACCACACATCTGCTGATGAATGGCTTGTACTTCTCCGGCTGGTCAAACCTCCTCACCAAGGACCACACCTACACATGCCACCCCATTCATTAGTTAATAAAAATGTAGGAGTATAAGTAAAGTAGCTCTGTACATAACCATTAATTGTGCATTTCAAAATTGAAAGAAAGGCTAATTGAAAGAAATTTAGTTTCGTTCCATATCTCCTGCTTCCAAATGGAAAAGTAAGACCTGTTATTTCAATTCGGACCGTGATTTAAAACGAACATGCCAGATAATGACGGATATAAAGATCGAGCAACTTAAAGTGTAAACAGTGATAATTGTTCAGTGGAACTACCTAGACGCACCCACAGCTAGGTATGTTTGATCTAATGACGGATATATATGAAAAGGACCCTGCAATAATCAAAATTTTAAAGGCGACCTCTGCTCCTAAAGTTACCGGTTTAGGTTTTTCTCACTACAATCTCATGTTCCTATGGTATCTTTTCAGTTGAGAATAGTACAGTTTCTCATTTCATACATTTTAACGAAAAGGTACTATCCTGATACTTGCACAAAAAGAGAGGTTCAACTGTTCAAGTGAAAAGACAACTTCTCAAAAGAAAAACAGAGAGAGATAGAGAAAAGGACAAAAGGAATTTTAATAAAAAAAAAAAGGACAAAACGAACAAAGACGGCTAATCTTGACGTGCTAACCAACAAAAACAAATTCTACTAAACATTATTTTTTTGGTCAATAAAAATAAAATTAGCTCTGGAGAGAGATTTTGATCTCAGAAACTTATTTTCTTGGATGGCTAACTAAAAGCACTATCGATGACTGAAAATCAAACGGATTAGAATTGGTTCTACGTTAAACAAGCGACAAAAACAAAAACGGAAGCCAAAAAACGAAAATATAGAAAATAACCAGAAATCAACCGAATTGCTCTTAAAAAGAACATCCTAATTTTAAATTCTATTGCCATAGTTAAAAAATAATAGCATACTCTGTAGTCGAATTACTATAACCAATACTTGCATCCATAGGACTATAGGAATACTCAGAATACATCTCTACTAGGTAAACATGTAATTAGAAAGAAATCCAACTTAAATACAAACATTCCACATAAAAAAACAATCAAACAAATAAGCACTAAGATGAATAAAATCTCAAAAGAACCGGAATAATCAAGCAATTAGTTGATCTTACGAGATTGACAGGAGCCTTGATGTGCTTAACCACCATGGAGCTGCACTGGTTGTCTCTGAGATCGTGCTGGTGTAGGCGTCTCAGATACTCCGAGTCCACGGACCTCAATCCGTCCTCGGTCGAATTCATCTCATCGGTTAGTCTCCACAGCCCACTGCCTGGTGGGGCCACCACCCCTCCGTTCATCTCCACCATCTTCTATATACGCCCTCTATGTACCACAGAGAGAGAGAGACAGAAAGCGAGAGAGAGAGAGAGAGAGAGAGGCCCGATTGTCTATTGATTACCCTGATGCTTCGTTCAGACCAAAGGCGAATTGCGATAGAAATATCGAGAGAGAAAGAGAAAGGTGGGCCCTATCACAGGGAATCACAGGTTTATCCTGACCTTTGGTTCATAATTGTTTGGCACTCCCGGTCTTTATACACCGTAGGGCGAAGAGTGAAACTATGGTCCAGTAGTGCAGTGCTGATGTAAGCGAGAACCGAGATGAGTGAAAATTGCGAGCTGGGGTCGCTGACAAACTTTGGGGAAATTTGAGCCACTCGACAACTGTCACGTGGCAAAGTAAAGGAGGAAATCTGCATTCCGGTGTGCGCTAGTGGTCTGGTTTTTCTCTTAGGTTAGTTGCTGCCGCAGTGCGTGCTTAGTGAGGCTGTTTTCTTTCAATTTTAAGCTACGTCTACCAGCAACTTTTTTTAGATATTAAAAAAAAAATTACTGATACGATTAGTGGGTTGCAAAGTGTCGTGAATTAAATAATTTAGACTGTGAACCATTCAGAGGTAGACAAAAAATTTATATTTGAATTTTCCATTAGTTGTAGTTGCATGACGTAAAATAAAATTGGTATAATCACGTATATTTCTTTTGGTGTAGTATATTTTAGAATATTTTCAGAAACAAAGCCAGAGCGACGAAGAATCCGGAATCCCCCCCATAAGTGTGTTTCGGTTCTACTGTTGCTGTCTCGATGAAGTAATTGTGTAACTCTGTATCCAAAAAAGAGACAATCAGACAACTAATAAGTTGAGTTCCTTTTCATCGCGAGCCGTGCAATTCGATCAATAACATCCTACAGATAACAAACACAGTTATAGCCACAGAATATCAAAATTGTTTACGACCTCAACGATGATATTTTATTTTGTCGTTTTGCGATTATTTTTTATTTAATCGTTCCGACTAATTACTATACTTAGCAGTTTCAATTAAGTATTGATATTTATTTTTCAGAAAATTAAATTATTGTTATAACAGCTTGTCGTTCATAACAACTTGTCACAGTTCGCAGACGCCGGTAAGTTGCCCAGGCAACAGTTGGACACGTGGCTGAAGGATATTGGATTGTCCTAGTTAATATTTTATTTTTGCTTGAGGTCAATTTCATAAAATATTTTTTGGCTTAGGGGAGTACAATGGCACGCCGTGGGTGGAACTGCAATTGCATTAGTTGAGGCAACAATTGGAAAATTAACAAAATAAAATAAAATGATTTTCGTGCGGTCAGCTGGAGTGATTATGATATACACACACAGATGGGCTATTGTGTTTTGCAAAGTAAATGGGGGTTTTACTTCGGGTTATATTTTATTTTTGAAAATTCAAATAACCGATCCGAATCATTCAACATGTTCTAAATATTGAAATGTGCTTGCAGACTAAATTTTACATTTTTTGGAATTTTTTTTACTACTTATTAAGCCACTTTGAAAATCGCTGATCCGGTGGTCCAGAAAATTTTACTGTTTTTTACTGTTTATAGTGGATCAGCGATTTTCAAAGTGGCTTAATAAATAGTAAAAAAATTCCAAAAAATGTAAAATTTAGTCTGCAAGCACATTTTAATATTTAGAACATGTTGAACGGTTCAGATCGGTTGTTTGAATTTTCAAAAATAAAAATATGACCCGAAGTAAACCCCCCATTTACTTTGCAAAGCACAATAGCCCATCTATATATATATGAGTGAGCCTATGGTGCTATGCATAGCACGGATGGGGTCCGTGCTACGGCTCAAAATTTGACTTTTTAAAATCCTAACGGTCGATCCAACCGTTCAATGTGATAATCATATGAATATGTACTTGCAAACTAAATTTTATATTTTTTCGAATTTTTTTACTATTTTTTTAGATAGGTAGAAAAATCAGTGTTTTCTGAAAATTCTGGACCATCAAAATTCTACCTATCTAAAAAAATAGTAAAAAAATTCGAAAAAATATAAAATTTAGTTTGCAAGTACATATTCATATGGTTATCACATTGAACGGTTGGATCGACCGTTAGGATTTTAAAAAGTCAAATTTTGAGCCGTAGCACGGACCCCATCCGTGCTATGCATAGCACCATAGCCTCACTCATATATATATATATATAGAGATTGGCTAATGTGCTAACGTTATAACTTCGGCCGAAGTTATAACGAGTCGTTTATTAGTTTTTAAAATCTAAACAACCGATCCGAACCGTTCAACTTTTTCTAAATATTGAAATGTGCTTGGAGACCAAATTTTACATTTTTTGGAATTTTTTTACTATTTATTAAGCCACTTTGAAAATCGCAGATCTGCTGTGAATAGTAAAAAACAGCAAAATTTTCTGGACCACCGGATCAGTATTTTCAAAGTGGCTTAATAAATAGTAAAAAAATTCCAAAAAATGTAAAATTTGGTCTCCAAGCACATTTCAATATAGAGAACATGTTGAACGGTTCGGATCGGTTGTTTGGATTTTGAAATTGCAAAAACGACTCGTTATAACTTCGGCCGAAGTTATAACGTTAGCACATTAGCCAATCTCTATATATATATATATATATATTATATGGCTCCACTTGATCGCCGTATTTTTCCAATTCACATTGAGAGTTTGATGAATTCAAGGAGTTGACCTTTTTTATAGTTTGATTTTAATTTAAGTGTATAATATCTCCAAATGCAACTTTTTTGCGGAATGACAAGAAAAAAAAATATTTTCATATAAGAAAATTTATTTGAAACAAATATATAATGAGATCACTGGAATTCAACTTCAATATATGTAGAGGAATTATGAAAAAAAAAGTTTCATAAGATATTTTCAAAAGATTAAATTAATAATATATAACTAATAATTGGGCGGAGCCACATGATCCCGGAAATTTTTTATCTATAGAAATTATTAAATACAGATGTACGGAAACAGAAAGAGTGTCTCGTTTCCAACAAATATAGAAAGATCTGACTCAATGAGTCAGATCCAAATTTATGGATCGGTCTCAATGGTCCAGATCCATCAATATATATATAGAGGTTGGCTAATATCAAAACGTTTGTTCCTAGGCCACGGAACAAACGTTTCGGTTTTTACATTTTCAAAATCCAAATAGTCGATCCAAACCGTTCAACATTCAATCTGTATTAAAATGTGTTTGGAGACCAAATTTTACATTTTTTAGAATTTTTTTACTATTTATTAAGTTAATTTTAAAATCGCTGATTTCAATGATCCAGAAATTTTTCACTGTTTATTAAAATCAGTAATTTTAAAAAGGGCTTAATAAATAGTAAAAAAATTCAAAAAAATGTAAAATTTTGTCTCCAAGTACATTATAATATAGAGATCACATCTAACGGTTTGGATCGACCGTTTGGACTTTGAAAATCGAAAACCAATTGGTTGCACCACCGCTCCGGAACATATTAGCTAACCTCTCTATATATATATATATATATATATATATATATATATATATATATATATATATATATATATATATATATATTGATGGATCTGGACCATTGAGACCGATCCATAAATTTGGATCCGACTCATTGAGTCAGATCTTTCTATATTTGTTGGAAACGAGACACTATTTATGTTTCCGTACATCTGTATTTAATAATTTCTATAGATAAAAAATTTCCCATGATCCCTGGTGTGGCACTTATCATCCTCCATTTTTGATTAATATGCTTTTATTATTATATTTTTGTTCAAAAAAAATGTAATTGATATAAATAATTGTCCTATCTTGTCACGGTTCCGCCCCTAGCTAATTGATAGCCACTCCCTTTATTTGTAAAGAAGTATTTTTTATTAAAAAAAATATTCAAAGAATATATAAGTGCAAGTTATTATTATGTTTAAATGAACAATGATTAGAGGTGAAAAATGGAGCAGATAATATATGTTCCGTATTTGAAAATTAAATAAAAATATCTCCGAATATATATATGCGGGTACGAATATGATTTTATATTTTAATTATTTATATTTAAATGGTAGATTTTTTAATAATATTTTTATATTTTTTTTAAATATCTAATCCGATCTGTGTCCATCTAATATCCGATTCTATCCGTATCCGATAAATAAAAATAAATACTGATATAGTTTTACCAGTATCTGATCCGTATGCGATATGTTTTCACCCCTAACAACGATAAATAAGTGGCAAGAGCAAAATCAGTACATGTATTTATGCTACTTCTAAGAAAGATAATTTAAATTACATACATTTATAAGATACATATGTAAATTTTAACGGGGTCAGTTGACCTCATAAACAGTCATATAATTTTAGGGGTGCAAATGGATCAGATACGGATCGGATAGTAGTAAAACTATAATCGTATTTGTTTTTATTTTTCAGATACAGATATGGATCGGATATTAGACGGACATGGATCGGATATTAACATATATAGCTACATATATTTGTTTTTTATAATAGTAAATAACATAATTTTATCATAATATATATTAAATTATATGATATATATCAACTATATACAGATAATTAAAATTTAAAACTATCTATATCTGCACGGATATTCAGATATTAGATATCCATATTTAATTTTTTGATATGAATCTGAATACGGATGAATAATATCCGGTACGTTTGCACCCCTATATAATTTTCTTATTAAATAACAATCACACATAATTACGATTACATTTACTCATATATGGGTAAGAGAAATACATATTACATAAGGTGTGCCAAAAAAAAAAATAACAATATTATTTTGAAAGGATAAACATCTCAAAGATTGTAGTATCTACAGTTTTGCGGTTCTATTTAAAAAATAAAAAATAATACATCCCTATTCCCTTATATAGGTGGGCATGTGCCCTAACATGGCACCATGTGATTGTGCATTGCCCATGCGCGCAGCACGGAAACATCGCTAACTATTTTTTTTTTAAATCCACTGCCACCAATTTTAATTGCTTGATGAAGTAGGAGTGGATGTGGAATGAAGGTAAAATAAGAGCAAGGCACCTATTATTGGTTTGGAGCTCAATTTACGCCAATAGGAAAACGCCAAAAAAAAAAGATGCCCAAAATGGAAATTCTTTGATTTTTCAAACCGGAATTATTAGCATGAGGAGTGTGTAGATTTGATGATAAATCACTGTCCAAAAACTATATATATTTATATAGTTATTTTTGTCATTAGATAGCATACTAAAAAGTTTATGTAATGAAACACAAAAGAACCGATAGTTTATACCATATAAAAGGAGCAAAGTTAGCTTGTGCTATGTATGCTAATTACGAGAATTTGACTAGCAGAATTTTAAATTTATTGAATTGAATTCAGGTGAGGAATTCAAATTGTTTAAATCGAGCTACTTCACGATTGATGCGTGCACATGTAAAATTTTGACCACATTAAAATAACTTATAAATTTTTATTTTTTGACCGTTTGTTTTTAATAAAATAAATTCAAAAATTTGTATGTACACACATCATTCATAAAATGAATCGATTTTAATAGTTTGAATTCATAATTGGAACATAATACATGCGAGCTTTACGGCATATAAAAGTGTCTTTTATATCAAGCAACCCTTATTATATTTGACGCCTCAATTATTTACATAGCGCCTCATAGGCAGCAAAAAGTGATCTGAATATTTACTGTTCAGCAAATCCTAAATCAGAGGAGCTGCAAAGGACCCAAATCATTGAGTGTTTCTCTGGGAGCTTCTCCCCATGATAAGTTGTTCTTATTATATTGATTATGTTGGCTTGAAGGGAGCATAGATGACAAATATAACAAAAGTGCGAATATCTTATTTAAGCTCTCAGCCACCCAATCTCCTTTCACCGTATAAATATCTCTAAGCTACATATTCTATCTAATTAGGTTGCATGTTCCTCCAGTCGTGCTAAACAAATAAAATAAAATAGGCATGTCTTTGTTCTCCGAGTTTATTTCAAATTTAATTTCATATAGTCTCGGAAAAAAAAATTGATCAAAGGTTGGAAGTCAAACCATCAAACTATTTAATATTTATAAATAATTGTTTTTTTCGAATTTCGAACCTGCGACCTTCTACATGGAGACGAGAGCACCCTTGTGAGCTTATCTACGCCGTTAATTGGATTTCTGATTTTTTTTTTATAGTTACCATTAAAAAAAATATAAACAGAGTGGTCATATATTTTTGAAAATTTACATATTTATTCGGTACATAGATATTATCTATGCATCCCATAAATGTAGCACAGGTATTATCAGCACAACCATAATTGTACTCAAATTATAACTAGAAATATTTTTGCAGATATTATCTGTGTAATGGATAAAAATAAAAAATAAAAAATGTTATAAAATAAAGAAACATAAACAAGATAGAGACAAAGTATAAAGGATGACAATATCTTTATTCATACATTTCTCATGTGTCTTACATATGTACAATACAATATTACAAAGCCTTATTTATAGGATACAAATTGTAAATGAAAAGCCATCTAAATCAATCCAATAATAAATGGAGAAATGAATTCCAATAGTAGTGGGGAATGAATTAAGGTAATTAATGTTAAGAGTTACAAAATGGAAGAGTAGCAAATAGATAAACATCCACATTAATATTTTATTCATAACACTCCCCCTTGGATGTTTATTACGTAAGAATATGCCTCATTAAAACCTTACTAGAAAAAACCCTATGGGATAAAAATCTAGTGAAGGAAAAAAAAATATTATTTTTTTAATACGCAACTACAACCTCACCAGGAAAATCCTATGGGAAAAACCATGGTAAAGGAAAATGTAATGCATATTAACTCCCCCTCATGACAACATTAATCAAGATCTTTAAGTCGACCAACTCCAATATTACGGATCACATTTTCAAATATTAAAGTATGGAGTGTCTTAATGAATAAATCTGCTAGATTCTCACTTGAACGGATTTGCTGAATATTAATAACATTATCCTTTTGGATATCATGTGTGAAAAAAAACTTTGGTGAAATATGTTTTGTTCTATCTCATTTAATGTATCATTCCTTTAATTGAGTAATATATGCAATATTATCTTCATATATGATCGTCATGATCATTTCTCCAGAAGACAAACCACATGTCTGACGAATGTGTTGAATCATAGATCTTAACCAAACACATTCTCAACTTGCTTTGTGTATTGCTAAAATTTCTCAGAGTTAGCGAAGTATATGTTTAATTTCATTCCAATGTCTTTGCGTGGGATAAGAACTATATCTTGCTAATAAATTTACAGCAAAGGATATATCAGATCTTGTATGTCCAGCAATATACATAAATGCTACTATTGTACTAAGATATGGTACTTCAGGACCAAGTAGTTCTTCATCATTTTCTCAAGGTCTAAAAATATATTTATTCACATTTAATGATCTTACAACCATCAGAGTGCTCAATGGATGTGCTTTTATCCATATAAAATTGTTTCAACACTCTTGCAATAGAATTTTCTTGATGCATAAAAATGTCATTTTTAAATGTTCAATTTGCAATTCAAGGCAAAATTTTGTCCTCCCAAGATTTTTCATCTCAAATTCTTCATTTAAATAATTTATTGCTTTTGGAAGCTCTTCAGGAGTTCTAATGATACTTAGATCGTCAACATAAACTGCAATTATAACAAAATTATTTCCATATCTTTTCATGGACAGATCGTATCATTATTATATCTATGTTTCAATAAATATTCACTTAGACGATTATACCATATGCGTCCAAATTTCTTTAATCCATATAAAGATTTATTCAATTTAATTGAATAATGTTCTCGAGAACCTAAATTACATGCTTCAGGCATCTTAAATCCTTTAGATATTTTCATATATATATATATATATATATATATATATATATATATATATATATATATATAGGATTTGGCTAATATGCTACGCGTAGCATAGGGCCTCTCCGTGCTACAGCTCATTTTTTGATTTTTCAAAATTCTAACAGTCGATCCGAACCATTGAACATGATCTCCATATTAATATGTACTTGCAAACCAAATTTTACATTTTTTAGAATTTTTTTACTATTTATTAAGCCACTTTGAAAATCGCTGATCCAATGGTCCAGCAGATTTTACTGTTGTGTACAAATTAGTGTTTTTTCAAAGTGGCTTAATAAATAGTAAAAAAATTCTAAAAAATGTAAAATTTGGTTTACAAGTACATATTAATATGGAGATCATGTTCAACGGTTCGGATCGACCATTAGGATTTTGAAAACTCAAAAAGTGAGCCGTAGCACGCTAGCCATGTCCTATATATATATATATATATATCATTACCAAGCGAGCCATATAAATAGACTGTAAAAACATCCATTAGGCAAAAATCAAGTCATTCATGGACTGCCAGACTAATTATGTACTGAAAAGTTGTTGCATCCACCACAGATGAGTATATCTCAAAATTTCACCTTTTCTGTTTTATTTTCGCATAAATACTCATTTATATCCTACTGATTTTACACCTTCAGGTATTGGAACTACAGGCCAAAAAACTTTTCGTTTTTCAAGAGAGTTTAACTCTGCCTCAATTGCACCTTTCCATTTTAGCCAATCATTTCTTTATCGATATTCTTTAATAGACTTCGAGTCATGATCCTCATTATTCATTATATTTAGCGCTATATTATATGCAAATATCATTGATATCAATTTTATCTCGGTTCCATTTTATTTCATTCATAATATAATTTATCGAGATCTCTTTATTTTCATGAATTTCAGATACCTGAGTTTCTGCTGGAACTCCAATATTACTTATAATTTGATTCTCTTCTAGAGTTTTATCTGAAATTATCATATCCTCGACTTGACCATTTTCATTCTTTGCTCATTTTCTTTTTCGAGGATTTTTATCTTTGGAACTGATTGGTCTTCCATGCTTCATGCGTGTTATAGTTTCATTAGTCTGTCCAACAGGGACATCGACTTTAATTGGAAAATTAGCAGCTGGTACATGTGATTTGGTCACTTTCTTTGTAAATGCGTCTGGCGATTGATTAACTAATCTTTCCAAATGAATTATCTTTTAAACATCTAGTTCACATTATTTATGAGGATCTAAATTACAATGATAATTCATTCCAACTAATATATTTTCCCATGTGATTGTTTTTCTCTCCCTAAGGTTGGGAATATTAATTCATCAAAATGATAATCGGCAAAACTAGCCGTGAATAAATCTACCATCAATGGTTATAGATACTTTATTACATATGGAAATTCAAATTCAATATAAATTCTCAACTTTCTTTGATGTCCCATTTAGTGTGTTGTGGTGGAGCAATTATAACATATATCGCACATTCAAAAATTCTTATATGGAAAATATTAAGTATGTGACCAAAAACCAATTATAAAGGGAAAGTTTTATAATAGCTTGTTGGCATGATGTGAATTAGTGTTGTTGCATGCAAAATAACAAGTTCTCATTTTGGTGTATGAACATAAGCTACATGATGTACAACATCAATTCTAATAGACATGCATTGTCTGAGAAATAAATTCATCAACATTGTCTAGGCGTATTTTCTTAATTGAATAATCATAAAATTATGCTCTTAATCAAATCAATTGAGCAAATAATCTTGCAAACGTCAAGTTGCAAGTTGATAATGTGACCATACTATTGATGCATCAATTATAACCATAAAATATCTAAATGGTTTACATGGTGGATATATTGGTCTACAAATATCATCTTGTATACTTTCTAGAAATGAAATCAACAAATAAAAATTCATAAGATTAAAGAATCTTCTGGTTCTTTAATGAATGTCCACATTAATTATCTATTATTTTTCGCATCATTATTGATCTGAAATGGTCCAACCGGTCATGCCAAACTATGAACATATTTTTATTTGTAAACTTCAGGTTTACAATCACATGTGCTTCAATTGTACTAATATATGTGTAGTACAATTTGGAGGAAAACATAAGCAATTTTTCTAATATGCATTTTTTTATGTGAGGTTAAGCAAATATTCAACAATTTCTTCATTGGTTGTCTCAACTTGATATCTATTTCAGCAAATATCTTTAAAACTTAACAAATTTCTTTGAGACTTAGAATAATATAATACATCATCAATATAAACTTGTGTTCCTCCATATAACAATAAGATAGCTCTTCTGGAGCCTTCAATCAACAATTACAATTAATACAAAAAAAAATAACAATTGTAATTACCTTTTTTTTTCTTACCCCCATCAATTCCAAGGAATAAATTTAGAAAAGAAAAAATAAATAAAATGACTTTGTAAGGTGTAATGCGTATTTTAATGTACATTTTGTTTGAAAATCAAGGACTTTAAATGAGTTATTTCTAAAACTAGTATTAAACCTTTCAAAGAACCATAAAATTAATTTGTAAGAATAGCATTCTAGTATCAATTTGAGTTTCTTTTTCATGCTCCGTAGAAAGTATCTCAGTGGCATACATAGCATGGTAATATGTGTTGTCTAATAACAATAATAACGATTGTGTGTGATAATGTGGAACTAGTATTTATAGGCCGTATTAGAAGTAACAATACGTGTCTTTTTACAGCCTCATAGAACTAATATTATTTTTTAAATTACCCGTAGATTCATAAAACTAATAATTGAATATAGATCAATGTAGCTTTTCATGTAAGCATATATAAGCGGTATCCTTTTAATAAAGAGAGATGGTTGGAAAGTTGCATGAATTTTGAAAGCAATTTGACTTAGATGAGATAAAAAGATCATCTGAAAGAAGATTAATTTTATTAAGATCGAGAACATTTTCATATACAAAGTTCGTCTCGATATTTTTATTTTCTTTTAATGATACTTGATAAAAATCAACATGATGTTTTCACATACTACAAGTACGTTGACGCACGACAGGTACGTGATCAATGATAGTATGAATTCCCTTATTTGCTATTACGTCACTTTTCTCAATCTTTTTGTTCATTATTTTTCCACTTCTAATGGAATGATGCGTCTCTTCTTCATTGCCACATTCTTATTTAAGAGTTTGTCCATAAATTATTATCATGTTATTTTCCACTTCTGGTGGAATTATTATTTTGTTCAACCATAAGAAAAATTATATTTCTTGAAACTTCTTCAAGAAGATTTAATTATTAGACTAAAAAGTAATATGAACATATTTTTAGCGCATCCTATCATTTTTGTTTCTTGAAATCTTCTTCAGGAAAACCTTCTTAATATCTTTTGAAATCTTTTTCGAGAAGATTAAATTATTGAAATAAATAATAATATGAACATCACATAAATCTTCTTCAAGAAGATTCTTAAAATCTTCTCATATTAATTTGTGTACATCATATATATCTTCTTCAGAAAGATTTCTTTAAACCTTCTTCCAGAAAATTAAATTATAAAAAAAAATTGCATTTCATATAAAATTATATGAATCATACTAAATATTTTAAAATAAATATACATAAATTGATAACTTAACTACTAAGAAATATCATTTATTAAAATAAATTTATTGAACTTCGAGATGGTCCACTAATATTCAACTATCTTAACTTTATGAATAAAATATGTCACAAATTTATCTTTCGGTTTATGGCTTTGGGCCATATATTCAACTATCTCAATTTTATGAATAAAATATGCCACAAATTTTTCTTTATGTTTATGACTTCGGGTCAATTGACAAAACTTTATGATCACATTGGGCTTTAATAATTGAATCTTAAAATTGAGCTTCGGGCCAATTGATAAATTACTAAAATAGCTTCAGGCCAATTGATAAAATTGAAAATTTATTATTAAAAAATGGCTAGATATCATTTGAAATTATAAAATAAACATAACATTAACTTTGATATACGTTATTCATATGGCTTCAGGCCATTATATTAACATAATTTATACTCAGATGACTTCGGGTCATAATTTATGTTTAACACAAAATAATGTAAAAGAATAACATAATATAAAACAGGGAAGGGAAAAAGATGGCGACTGCACCGACCTTGCGCCCAACCACTGCTGCAGCTGAAGGAGACGGATGGCAAGTGGTACGCCGCCGACGCCATTTCCCGGACAACTGGCGCACCCCAGCTGACAACCGCATAGATGCAGTGCAACCCTACGTCCCATACTACAAGCTCAAAACTTATGCTCAGGTTGTGGCAGGTACCTCACCGACTTCCTCCGAAGGCTCGGACTCCTCCAGTCTGCCCAAGTCGGTCTCCCCTCCCTCTTCCCGACCATCCACCCCGCCAACACCTGCAGGCACCCACTACTTTTTCTCCCCTCACAGCCCCACGATGCTTCGTTTTCCACCTCTCTCATCTTACCCCGAATGGAGGAGGCGGTGCTTCAACTGCTGCCGCATTGGGCACTCAGCGGCCCAGTGTCGTAACCCTCGCAAATGCGGGAAATGCTGGGCGGACGGCCACATCGCTAGGCTTTGCAAAAACCCTCCCCTCAACCCGGCGATGGGCTCCGCTAGACACCAAGCAAAGACTCCTCGGTTGCCTAGAACCGAACCACATTATCAAGAACTCCTACAAGCGACCTCTCCCCCATACCCACCAACTCTCCCAGAGGGCAGACCCAAACGTGTTACATGCTTCCTGGACCGAGAAGAAGCATATTTCCAAGAACTTGACCGGCTTAGTAGAGCGGTAATAGTTTCTGGTGAGAAGCAAGCCCTCCTACTTGAACCACACCAGATCGTCACCATCGCGGTGGATACGGGGCTGGTAAGAGAGCAAGAAGTGCGGGTAGCAAAGCTTTCTCGTGAACGCCACCTCATCCACTTACCCAGAGGCTTGGCGGTTGAAACATTCATTAAGGCATTACCAGCTGAACTGTGGGAGCAAGGTTTCGATTTCCAGCAATGGCCCCCCCTGGAGAATGCAAAAGTAACGATGCCTCGATTCAAGGTGCTCTTAGACCTCCATGACTTCCCATTACATCTGTGGGATGAGAAACAAGTGATCAAAGCGGTGTCCAACTTTGGAGTCTATTTGGGAACGGTTGAACCAGAACACGCCTCTGACTATTCGGCTTGGCGAGTTGCGGTGGCAACTGACGATTTAGCTCGGATACCAGAATGTTTGACTCTGGTTGCCGGTGGTCTAGAGCGGGACGTCCCCATCTCCCCGGTGACTTGGCATGCTGGGGCTATCTACACGGCGTCAGACTTTCCGACTCAACCAAAACGTTTCTCTAAGCCACCAAGGCAGACTAACAATGATGAAGAGAATGCGATGATAGAAGCCGGATTAGTAGGGGGAGTTCCGCCGGCTGACGATGAACTCATATGTTGCTCCCGGCGTGTCATACGAGAACTTTGCCAAGGAATACCACCCGCTGAAATCCCACTGGACCTCCGGCAACTAATCTACGGCCAGGAAAAGGTGGCCGATATTCCATTATCCTCTCTCAAGGATTTGCTTGAATCCACAGAAAATCAGAGGGCTGCTCCGAAACCGTTTACTTCTGTAGCGGATCATGCTACTGCCTCTACACAACCCATCACACAGTTGGCCACACCACCGGACTGCAGCGAAACCGAGTTTTTTGGGCACATGAGTATCTCACAGGTAAATCCTCCTAGGGAGGAGCACCGGGCACGCGTCCAGGAGACGACAAAAAATTCTGCCGAAGACACTGACGCGTCTACAGTACCTCGTACCATCCTTCAGAAACCAGATAAAGGAAAAGGCCAAGCGGATGCAACTTTGGAGATTGGCGTGGGCAGCTCACGGCCAGTGCAACATGGAGCGGGTCGGGGGAGAGATACTACATCAAACCGGGTCACCCGAAACTCAAACAGGGATTCACAAAGGATCGGAGTGTCTATAACGGACGCTACAGCTGTCGCCAGGGTGCAGCCCAAAAATCCCTCCTCCAAGCCTATTTGCACGTCGCGACACACCCGCTTTGTAGAACGTGCAGGAAAGGGTAGGGGCCGATCCTCCACTGCACTGCTGGCGGGTTCAGTCAAGATAGCGGGTCAGAAACACTACTCCATGGGTCGCGGCGGCCAACCAAATCCACAACCCTTGCCACAAACAACCCAACAGCCAACTAAGAATGTTAATATTGGGTCAAACCCAATGGAAACCTCGGTCAACATGGGCCCGGCCCAGCTTTTATTAAGGGGAGCCGAAGAATTAAAATCCATTGGACCCCAAAAGAGGAAATCCCAGGAACTGCCTGCCAATCCAACTGGCCCCCAAGGCGCGACAAAACGGGCTGTCATGGCTGCTCAACAATTAATTGAGGGCCTTCCACAAACCGATCAAACAGAAATCACTCTAGACCCGGCTGGCAAATACCGCCTTCACGTACAGGACTCCCACTGTGCCAAAATTGCAGCAGCTTGTGGTGTTGAGGCAGCGCATGTAGTGCAGGCACTAAAGGATGACAATGCAGAAAGGGAAATACAGACTGACAACGGTACAGATGATGCTCAAATAGATCCTGGAGTACACGATCCGGCAGACTCGGATCTAGAGGAAGATGGCAGGTTTGATCCAGACTCTGAAGATGAGCTGGACCTTGGTGAAGATTGATGCCCCGACTTTCAAGTGGTTGCTACACTGCTGTTTTTCCAGTTATTAATGAATTACAAGAAACAAAAAATTCTTGCTTGGAATGTTAGGGGCTTGGGAGCAAATGAAAAATGTAATGTGGTTAGAGAGTATGATTCGATCCTCCCGTTGCGATATTTGCATGTTACAAGAGACTAAAATTAATGAAATTTCGTTGAATTATATCGCGCGTTTTTTACCTTCTTACTTTGATTACTGTTGTGGTTACAACCTCTCCATTAATACCTCGGGTGGTGTGATCGTAGCTTGGAAAAAACAATACAAATTACTTCGAAGTTGGTCTTCCAGGCATACGATATCCGTGCTATTGCTCCACCAAACAGCCGGCACGGTGGGACTTTTTACATCTGTCTATGGCCCGTGTACCGATCTGGAGAAACCGGCCTTCATTGAGGAGCTAAGTTACTTGGCCGGGTTGGTTCAATGGCCGTGGGTACTAGGTGGCGACTTCAACTTGGTAAGGTGGATGACCGATAGGTCCGACTACTTACGGGACTTCCCATTGATGGACCTTTTTAATGACTTCATTACGGAGGCGGCTTTGGTAGACTTGCCGCTAAAAAACCGTACTTACACATGGTCGAGCAAGCGACCCGCACCGACTTTCTCCAAGCTCGACAGAATTTTCACTTCCCCCGAATGGCAGCTCTCATACCCGGTTATCGAACTCCAAGCTCTAGAGATGGTCGTCTCTGACCATGCGCCGCTTCTCATGTCATGCAAACAATTGCCGACGGTACCGGGGTCCCCTCGGTTTGAGTCCTTTTGGTTTAAATATGACATACCCAAATACATGGTTCAAATTCTTTGGAGTAATTCGGACCAGCAACCCCACCTCTCTTTGTTTGACTTCCATCAGAAAACAAGACTTTTACATAAAGCCCTCACATTATGGCACAAAGGTGGGTTCACTGACATGGAGAAACAATTAAAAGCTTGCAAGCAAACCATCATGTGCCTTGATAAGCTGGAAGAGACCTGTATTCTCTCACAAGAGGAATTTCAACTGCGTTGCAAAACGAGAGCTAGAGCCTATGACCTTGCCAACAATCTCGAGGAAAGATGGCGTCAAAGAGCACGATGCAAATGGCTCCAACAGGGGGATAGAAATACTAGATTTTTTCATCTATTTGCTTCCTCAAGGTTGTGTAGAAACAGAATTATATCAATTGAACACGGTGGCAATCTCATCTCAGATCCCTTGCAAATCAAAGCCCTCTTTCTGGAAAGACTTTCATCCATTTTGGGCTCCACCGATTCGGTGTTAGATTTTGACCCGCATACGTTATATACCCCGAATTCGGATCTTATTTCCTTGCAAAACCCTTTCTCGGTGGACGAAGTAAAATGCGCGGTCAATCAACTAGCGAAGAATAAGGCGTCCGGCCCGGACGGGATTCCGAATGAATTCTTACAAGTTTATTGGCACGATCTAAAGGAAAGCATCATGAAGATAATGGACGGCTTCTACAGCCATCAAATTGATCTCACAACCGGAAACCAGGCAAATATCATCCTTATCCCAAAATGCGACTCTCCTCGATCGGTCAACGATTTTAGACCGATAAGTGTGATTAATATCATTCCGAAGCTCATTTCCAAGGTGTTATCCAATCGACTAAGGTCTAAACTACCGGAATTGATCTCACCCAACCAAACCGCCTTCATTCAAGGCCGACAAATCACCGAGAATTTTGTCACCACGAGGGAGATCTTACAGCACATATCTTATTCAAAAAAGCCGGCGGTTTTCATAAAGATCGATTTTGCGAAGGCATTTGACTCGATCGAATGGGACTTTTTATTTAAGGTCTTGCAGGCGCGGGGCTTCCCGCCACGATGGATTCATTGGATACAACTACTACTCCGAACAGCAACCTCTAGAATAATCGTTAACAGTGAACCTTCCGATTTTTTCGCTCATAAACGGGGCCTCCGGCAAGGAGACCCCCTATCGCCCATGCTGTTTAACATAGCGGCCGATGTATTCCAACGAATGATAATTGCTACCAATAGCTGTCTCGTGGGGGGCATTACCGGCAAAATAAAGGACTCGCTGCTTGCCTTTCAATATGCCGACGACACCGCGGTGATCGCTTCGGCGAACTTGACCGCACTCGCTTCGCTCAAACTCATCATTCGACTCTTTGCATCTATTTCTGGCCTCAAGGTGAACTATGATAAGAGCACATTCATTCCGCTCAATATTTCTGCCACACACTTGCCATGGATTCGAGCGGTGTTGGGATGCCCCTCATCATCCTTTCCGGTGACCTATTTAGGCATGCCTTTGACCATCAAAAGGCCAACAAGAGAAATGTTTCTGCCGTTAGTGGAACGGATCGAGAAAAAATTGGTGGGGTGGCAAGCAAAATTCATTTCCCGCGGTGGGAGACATCAACTTGTCCAGTCGGTGTTATCTACCATTCCGGTCTACTTTATGATGTGTTTTCGATTGCCTCAATGGGTAATTCGGCGGATTGACAAGGCACGAAGGTTTTTTATGTGGGGCAAGTCGGTGAATAATAAAAAAGGAATGTCACTCACTAATTGGGAGATTACTTGCATGCCTAAACAGTGGGGGGGCCTCGGCCTTGTAAATCTTAACAAAGCCAACATAGCACTATTATTAAGATGGTGGTGGAAGCTCTATCATGAACCCGACAGTCTTTGGACAATGGTGATTGCAAAACTGAAATGGAAAGGTCCAAATCGTGTAGGCCCCAACCTCTGGTTTGCCTCTGGTTCCTTTTTTTGGAGACACCTGCGCTCTATCAACAAATTGTTCCTCTGGAGTACGGCTTGGGCAATTGGGGATGGTCATTCTACTTCATTTTGGTTTGACTCCTGGATGGGTGCCTATGCCATTGGTTTAAACACGGCTACAGAAAATTCTAACATTTCACTACGGGATGCGTGGCCGGCAAGGTGTACCTTGGCACCGGATATAACATTCCCGGACGATATACTTTTCTCAGAGGCCCAGGATATGATCATTTGGAGATGGGAAAATTCAGGGCTTTACACGGCGCGGTCGGCGTATCAGATTTTAAGTGGAGGAGGCCGAATCAAATGGCAATTCACTTACGTGTGGAGATGTAAAATCCCGCCGTCCGTTAAGCTCTTTGCCTACTTCATGCTACAAGGGAAACTCCCTACTCGGGATGTATTACGGAAACGTGGTATGCTTGTGGAGCGACACTGCTCACTGTGTCAAAATTGCCCGGCTGAATCGATACTTCACATTTTATTCCTATGCCCTTATGCAGTAGCAGTATGGTATCACGTGGGCTTGATGCTTGCTTACCCCATTTTTCGGATAGCGGAATCTGTTCATCAGATATGGGAGGCTTCCTGGAGTGCGGTAAAGCAAAAGGGAGGGATGACTAAACTTCAATGGTGCTCTCGTTTTGTATGCGTGGCATGGTACATTTGGAAGCAGAGGAATATGGTAATTTTTAGAGATGCGAGGATTGAGGCAAAATGCGTAGCTGCCTTAGCGGTGCAGCAAATGGCCCTCTGGAGAAAGAATTGCTGAACCTTCTGACTTTGAGTTAGCTAAGTGCAAGGCACGGTTCAATTTAGGCAGTAGCGGATTGTCTACAATGGGGATCCTGTACTTCTTATTTCATTTTTGTCATACATTGCAATTGTTGTAAGATCAAACCTTTAATTCTATTATTGCTCTTGGCAGCTTCTGCCAAGTTATCAAAAAAAAAAATATAAAACAGAATATTATCATAATATATTATAAAATCTAACATAATTAAAATATCAAAAATTTACCTTGAATCTTCAACTAGTAGAGCTCTCGTGCTGTGTTATAAAATAAAGAAATATATACAAGATAGAGAAAGTATAAAGGATGACAATCTCTTTATTCATACATTTCTCATGTCTTACATATGTACAATACAATATTACAAAGCCTTTATTTATAGGCTACAAATTGTAAATGAAAAGCCATCTAAATCAACCCAATAATAAATGGAGAAATGAATTCCAATAGTAGTTAATGTTAAGAGTTATAAAATGGAAGAGTTGCAAATAGATGAACATCCACATTAATATTTTTTCATAACACAAAAAGATATATCAACACTCTATGTATTTTTTTTAAATGGTAATTAAAAAAAAATTGGTTGGGTTTCATTATCTCTCCTAAATGCCCCCTGGCTAATTGACGCGTAAAGTACTACGGGGGATCACTAAATAAGGCGTTAATTATGGTTACTGGCAGCACAAGTGGCAATTTTTTTTTTAATTTATTCATCTCTAAAATGTATGGTATTCAAATTTATTTATCTCTAAAATGTAAGGTATTCATACTTACGCAGTGAAGTTGGAATATTTGTATTGTAAGTTATTCGTAAAAACACAAAGAGTAACTGGGAGGACCATTACTTTTGGGGACCAATAACGACCTGGGGGGACCGCAAACGTCTCTTGAAAGCGACATCTGCCTGGATTGGGGACCACAAACGCAAAACATCACGCGGATCACACTTTCATCGCTACATTCATTTCTTAATTTCTATAACTTTTATTTATCAAATATATGTAAAGTATTCATACCTACGCACTAAAGACCGAATATATATGTCACAAAGTATTCCTAAAAAACATACACAAGTGTGATGGGGACCACTACTTATCTTGTAACCAATATCTAACTGGAGACCACTACTTTTGGGAATAATAACGACTTATGAATGGGTATGAATACGCATCTCTATCATATCAAGTATTCATACCTAATCACTGAAGTATTGAATGTTTAAATTGAAAATATCCATACATATTTTGTTGTATTTTCAAGCTATTATATATGAAATGGTAAGTAACAATTGTTAAGCAAGGAATTACTAATACCTACATGTTTATGTTATTATTCTTTTCATAATTATTTTAAATAAATTATTAATATCTAAAACACTTGCATGGAAGTCTGTATTCGTATGAACAAATGTTTGTCTTTGAAATTTTTGATATGTATAGATAAAAGTATTCATATTAACATTTGCATCCACCTACGAATATTTAGGTGAATATTTCAAGTATTCATATATGAATTGATGTAGGAATATTTATGTTCCAAGAAAATTTAAAACAAATGTACCAAAATATATTAAGACAAATTCATGACTAAATTTTAAAACAAGACAGTATTGTTTACAACCATCAGTATCAAAGCTATTCAACCATATCAAGAGTTACCCAACTATAAGAATCACAATTACACAAACCAAAGTTGCCTAACTATATAACAACAAAACAGTATCAAAGCTATAAAAACATCAGTATCAAAACTTACTAACCATCAGTATCAAAGTTACCAAACCAAAGTTGCCCAACAAAATTTACCCAAGCATATCACAGTTATCTGAAACAAATGATAGTTTACCCAACTAGAAGAAGATGAAATACAACCAGTAGTATATGAAAGACAACCTATAGAACATGAAACACAACCAGTTCATGATGAAAAACAACTAGAAGAAGATTAAAAACAACTAATACAAGATGAAAGACAACTAGAAGAAGATAAAAGACAACTAGTAGAACATGAAAGACAACCAGTACAAGATGAAAAACTACTAGAAGAATATGAAATACAACTAGAGGTAGAAGAAATACAACTAGAAGAAGATGAAAGACAACCGGTAGAAATGAAAGTACCTACTAGAACATGAAAGACAACTAGTAGATGATGAAAAACAATTAGAAGAAAATGAAAGACGACCAGTACAAGATTCAAGACAAATAGAAGAAGATGGAAGACAACCTGTAGAACATGAAAGTTAACCAGTACAAGATGAAAGACAACTAGAAGAAGATCAAATGCAACATGTGGTAGATGAAAGACAACTAGTAGAATGTGAAAGACAACCAGTAGAACATGAAAGACAACCGGTACAAGATGAATGAGAACTAGAAGCAGATGAAAAACAACTAGTAGAAGATGAAACACAATTAGAAGGAGATGAAATACAACTTGAAAAAGATGAAATACAACCAGTACAAGATTAAAGACAACTAGTAGAATATGAAAGACAACCAGTACAAGATTAAAGACAACTAAAAGAAGATGAAAGATAACCAGTAGAACATGAAAGAAAACCATTACAAGAAGAAAAACAACTAGTAGTAGTCGATAAATGACAACCAGTAGAACATGAAATACCACCAGTACAAGATGAAAGACAACTAGAAGAAGATGAAATAGAACCAATAGTAGATGAAAGATAACATGTAGAACATGAAACACAACCAGTACATGATGAAAAACAACTAGAAGAAAATGAAAAACAACTAGTACAAGATGAAAGACAACTTGAAAAAGATGAAAGACCAGTAGAACATGATAGACAACCAGTACACCATGAAAAACTATAAGAAGACGATGAAATACAACTAGAGGTAGAAGAAATACAACTAGTTAAGATGAAAGACAACCAGTTGAACATGAAAGACAACCAGAACATTGAAGACAACCAATACAAGATGAAAGACAACTAGAAGAAGATGAAAGACAACCAATACAACATGAAACACAACGAGTAAAAGATAAAAGACAACTAGAAGAAGATGAAATACAACTAGAGATAGAAGAAATACAATTAGAAGAAGATGAAATACAACTAGTAGAACATGAAACACAACCAGTAGAACATGAAAGACAACCAGTATAAGATGAAAGACAATTTGAAGAAGATGAAAGAAAACCTATAGAACATGAAGGACAACTAGTACAAGATGAAAGACAACTAGATGAAGATGAAAACAACTAGTGGTAGACGAAAGACAACCAGTATAACTTGAAAGACAGCCAGTAGAACGTGAAAGACAACCATTACAAGATGAAAGACAACTAGAAGAAGATGAAAAACAACTAGTAGTAGACGAAAGACAACCATTACAAGATGAAAGACAACTAGAAGAAGATAAAAAATAACTAGTACAAGATGAAAGACAACTAGAAGAAGATAAAAGACAACAAGTAGAACATGAAAGACTACCAGTACTAGATAAAAAACTACTTAAACAAGATGAAATACAATTTGAGGTAGAAGAAATGAAACAAGAAAAAGATGAAAGATAACTTATCAGAGCCAAAACATATAGCGAAAATCACTATCTTTTATTGCAGAAAATGACCAAAAGCGAATGCAAAGTAGCAGTTTTCCCAATTTATTTACCGTAAACGTGTTTTTAGGCTATTTTGGCAGGTTTTGGTGAAAGTTGCGTAATTAGGCTAAAAATGGAGCAAATATGTCGATTTTGGGCGATTTCTAGAGTTAGCACCAAATCATGGCGCCACCTGGAGCATGCAACACCTCACACGAAGTGCACAATATGCGAAATGGTGAAATTACAGGAAAATCTGCTAAGTCAGGGAGTCGTGCGGGTTCAACCCATCCTGCATGCAGCATGGACTATGCCGCACGATCCGTGGACTGTTCAGATTCTGATCAAATCTCCACCATTGATGCTAATTTTGGCAGAATTCTTCTGAAGGACGTGATTGCTTCAGGGCCAAGTTTAGAACGCTATTTTTGGCAAACTTGGAGTGCACTCCAAGTCTCCACCTTCTCCACTACTCCACTACTCCACCTCTCATTTATGAAGGCTATAAAAGCCCCTCTTGTAATTGATTTTGGTGTGCATGTTTAATTGTGTTTAAGTCCATAGAATCGATTAGCATCCTCATGCTAGGTTAGGTTAGAGAGTTACTTAGAGAGAGAATGATAGTCATCGGAAGCCGAGCAAGAGAAGAAGGCATCATCTAAGGAGGCAAGGGTTCTTCAATCTTCAATTGGGTTGTAATCTATGTTCTTCTTATTTTATTTCTTTTATTTTGCCATGGCCATGATGAACTAAACTTCTCATCTCTAGGGTGAGGGTTTGTAATCGAATTCTTTGTTATGTTTTAATATATATTTATGTTTTGTGTATGTTGATTTGAGTTTGCTTTATTATTTAAATTTATTTTTATTAAGTCCTTGCATACATAGTTCTGTCTACTATATGCCAATGTCCTCCACATACCAATAGGTGTAAAGTTTGTGAATCCCAGTGTGAGTGGGACACCCACGTAAGAACTTCGAACACTTTGGCTAACGAGACTTGGCAGCGGTTCAAAGACTAGGGTTAGAACCCAGGGGACTCCCTTGGCAGGATAGCGTAGATTGGAAATTTAGGTTTTGTTAGTAGATACTTAATTTAGGTAGGGTCTTTGGGATAATCAATTGAGGGGTAGAATAGGATATGAACAATTGTGTTTGTGTGAGAAAGATAATTGCATACTTATAATACTCTGAACTGTTAGCCCAAAAGCCGATCGCAAGATCGAAAAACCTTTCAAATCACGTACACAGAAATCCAGCACGCTCTGCGAGGTAGTGACAGTGCCGCATGCGTGGTAGCTGTGGGACAATTTATGCCGCATGCGGGGTGACAGGCCGAATGCGGGGTAGAGAGACGTCAGAAATATATATTTTGCATAATTAAGAAGGAGAGAACCTGAACCCTAGAGAATCTTTATTTAATTGTTTAATTTGAACCTTAGCACAATTAGCGCCTCTGCCTACAACTTTAGGGTATTGAACCCAACAAACTATTTTCAAAACTATTTTAAATTTATTTTCTAAACTGTTTTCAACCAACCGAAGCACCTAGACTAGTGAAAAGTGTTTATAATCTAATACACTATCCCTTTGGATCGACACCCCAATTATACTACACAGTAGGATCATGCGCTTGTGATCTGAACGTAAGTAGAAATTAGGGTTAAAAGGTATATTAATTTATACTAAAAGTAGTAGTAGTTCAATTTGGACTCATCAAGCTTTTTGGCGCCATTGCTAGGGATAGAGGAAGAATTCTCCTTTCGAGAAATTCTTGCGCTGTCATTAGGTGTCTAACATAATAACTGGGACTAGGTCACGAACTTTTTATTTTTATTCACTTTATTTTCAGCACATTTACTTTTAGTACTTTTATTTTCTGCACTTTATTTATTTATTTTTTCTATCTTTGGGAGCAAGGTACTTTGATATATTTCTTTTATAGGTTGTTATATACAAATATAAAAGGCATTATCCTACCATCTCCTAAGAAAGGCGAAACAGAAGATAAAAGCCTCAATCATGAGTACTTCTAGCGTTCCTCCAATTTCCGCCAATCCACCTCTCATCACAAGCCCAATTGCGGGAGCAACCCCTAACACGTCACGGTCGCTAAGAGACTACGTCCTTCCACTAGATCTAAGGGATCAATGCAGCGTCAAGATGCCCGAAATGGAGGCAACTAATTTCAACATTAAAAACTCTTATCTCAGACTTGTGAGTAGGAGTATTTTTGAAGGAATATCAGACGAGAACCCTCAGGTCCACCTCAATAGGTTCATAAGCACATGCAACATGATCAAGGTGAACGAAGCCACGCCCGATGACATCCGACTTTGCCTATTCCTGGCTTGAATCATGGCTTGAATCGTTAGAGCCCAATTCAATCACATATTGGACTCAAATGACAAGAGCCTTCCTCACTAGGTACTTTTCGCCCGCCATGACTGCACGATATCGAAGTCATATCACTTCCTTTGTGCAAGGCGACAAAGAAACTCTTAGCGATGCATGGGATCGCTTCAAGAATCTTGAGAGGGAGTGTCCTCACCACAGATTAGAGGAATGGCTTATGATTCAATCCTTTTTCGACGGACTACAACCACACTCAAAACAAATACTAGACATTTCCGCCGGAGGATCATGCAAACATGCGATGCGAGAAGGTTTATTAACAATGCATGTCAAAATCTGAGCTATGCCAAATCCTACAAGGATACGACGAAGACTGCGCCAAGTCTACCCGAAGTCAATGACATATACTTAGCTGAAAAGATCGGCACCTTATTCGAACAAGTGCGCAACCTCACGAAGATGAGAATGTCTCGTAATCTTAATGGAGCTCGTCCACCACCTCCAGAGACGGCACAAGCTTTCATGATAGATAATTCCTTTAAACCTAATATTTTACATACTAACACTTATAATCTAGGTTTGAGGAATCACCCGAACTTCTCTTATCGAAGTGACCAAGACGAACACCAATAGAATCCTGCACTAAGGCGGTGAGATTTTCAGCTTCCTCCCACGAAAAACTTTGTGGCTATAATGGATAAGGTCCAAAGACGCCAAGACAGGATGAGCAACTCTATTTCTTCATCACTAGATTCTTAATGAATCGAACAAAGGCCTTGGGGGCCGATTCTCTCAAATGGCTAAGGACTTCGCAACATGCTTCCACGAGACGTGTAAATCCGTTGCAACCCGAAGATGAAATGATAACTAGAAAAAGATGAAATACAACTAGTAGTAGAGGAAAGACAACAAGTAAAACATGAAACACAACCAGTACATTATGAAAGACAACTAGAAGAAGATGAAACATAACTAGTATAAGTGTTTGACCATAAAAAGTCAGGACTTAAAAATAATAATATATATATGTATTATAAAAAAAAATGGAAAAAATGGGCTGCCGATTAAATTAAGTGATCTGGGCCGAAGCTAATTGGGCTAAAGCTAAACTTTGAAGTCCGAATGTCTCCAGCGCAAATTGCTCCCTTCGTTTTCCCTAAACCCGGATCACGAGAAATCAATGCAGCGCCTCAAGCTGTCAATGATACGGTGCACTATAAACCGAGTCTACTGGAGATTAACGATATAAGGATGGGAATTTAAATTCCCAGCGCCGAACCCCTGACCCCTTCGTTCTACGTGGACTCGGCACAGAATAGACCAATACGAAGCTCATGCATGGTCTATGGTGAAACAGGTGCACTCAAACCTGAGACATAAAATGTTAAAATAATCACTGGCGAGGCTGACAGGCAGGCCCACACATGTCGGTGCCTTCTCCTTGGCTGCAAAACGTGAGCCTCAATCCATGGCAAGGCCTTCAAACCGAAATCCGGGCCTTCCAATTTAGAAGCTACCAGTGGTTCAGATTCACTCAATTGTTGGATCAGTGAGCTGGCATTTCCCCACTGGCCACAAGGCAACAAAAAGAATGCTTAAATAATAAGCAAACTCTCACAGACCATTGATCGAACATCTGATGGTCATGATGAAAAACCATTATAGAGGCAGCAAGCCGAAACCCTAATCCTGCCTTATATAAGGCACCCCAAATGCATACTTCAGATATACTTCTTCTTCTCCAAAAAACTCCTGTGCAAGAAACAAGTTAGAAAAACCTCCATTTTCAAAGAGAGTTAGGTTAGAACTTCAAAGTTTCAAGTTTTTAGAAAGGTAATTAATACCTGAAGAAATGTAAGCTCAAGAGGAGCCATGATCTGTGTATATTCCATTTTAATCGAAATAAAAGGATTTTTGTTTGATGATTTTCTTGTTTGTTCTTTGCTTGATCTTGTTCTCATCTTCTATTTCCTTTTTCTTTTACTCTCAAAACCATGGATGTGAGAGCTATATAGCTTCTAGTTCATCTTAGGATGAAAAAAAAAATATAGCTTGATGATCAATAAAGAGAATGCTTTCTTTCTTCCTTTTCTTCTTGCATCTTCTTTCCTTTAAAAGCAAAAAAAAAATATATATATATAGATGTACATAATAAAAATGTGTTATTTGCATCTTTCTAGCCTTATTGGTGATCTTTATAAAAAAAATAATAAAATACAAAAATGTCGAAATTTATCATGTTTCTTCTTGACTTTTCTTTTTCTATCTCCTCTTTTCCTCTATTTTTTTTCTTCCTTTTTGTTTCCCCTTTTCTTTATTTCATGTTGCAAAGAAAAGTAACAAAACACATAATCACATGAATATAAATAATATATATATTAAAAGTGACATTTTCATATTATAAGAAATATAAAAGGGAGAGATATCAAAGTTGATGTTTAGCTACATCCTTTGAATATCAATTCCTAATATAATTCCTTTAATATGAAAATCAAATTAAAAGTGCATAACAAAATGAAAAAAATGGAATTTAAATTGAATGGCATTGTGGGGGTTGATGTTTAATTACATCCCCCTAATTATGTCATTTTGAACTTTTTAAAGGACTTCAATGCATAAAAGAGGAATAAAAGAGTAATGTGTGAAAAATTGATGTTTTACTACATCTTTTTCCATGTTATGAATTTTATTACTTTTCAAAGGACCTAGATGCATAATTACTAAAAGGAGAGGGCAAATGAGAAGAGGGAAATTTCAATCCCCATGACATGATGCTCAAAGATCCTTTACATAAATATGCAAATGACCAAGGACCTATATGCATAAATTTTTATTGCTAGCAAATGACATATGTGATGCTAGTACCCCTTTTATTCTTCATTGATACAAGCTTTCATTCATAGCATTTAAAGATAAAGTATCATGGTTAATAGAATAGCATAAGCACAGAAAAATACCAAAATGACCTGTTGGTACAGATCAGCTAGTGCAGGCTGATCAAAAAACCAAATCAAAAATCTATTTGAATAGGAAGATAGAGGACACAAAAACAATCAATTTAGACTCAAATTTTGAATCTTTCTGATTTTTCTACTATTTTCTAGCCTTTTTCAAAGTTGGATGTCAGAAAATGAGAAAACTGCAGCATGTACATTTGCATTTACACCCCTCTGTCTTTTTGCTTCTCTTAAAAATAGAAATAAAAGGCATAAAATTCCCAAACTTCATACACTTATTCATGAGATGTTGTGCTACAAGAATAGCATGAAATCATGCATATCACTTAATAAAATTCATGAGAAATTCATGTTTCTTTCTCAAACCCGAAACCCAATGTCAAGTTCATACCCAAATCCAATGCCATGCCCAAAATTAAATCCCTTTCAACCTTGATACCTTCCAGAAACACTTAAACTATAACACTTCAACCTCAAATACACTTCCCAAGTCAAGGTACTATGTATCAATGTCAAACCGGTACTAAACCGAGAAGCCAAGATCAAAAGAGTTCTCAAATCTCTATAGAAGGTGAAATTGACCTCACACAAAGCTTCCTCATACTCAAACGATGCTAAATGAGCAGGTAATTGAAAAAAAGAGACAAAGAGATCGATGAAATCGGATCAAAACCTCAATCGGTACCGAAACCTGAGGTCAGCCGTACTTTACAGTCTCCGGTGATCGAAAATCGCCGACAATACATCCCCTGGATTCACCAGCTCGAGGCGATCCTAGTGGCGCTCTCCCTCAGCCTCGCCGTGACCGGAATCTTGCCGGAGCCACATCAGAGCCAAACCCTAAAACTCGGGTTTCAAACCCCAGTTCATATCAAGTTGAGCACGACTTTTGAAGCGACACAAGTCGCTGGATATAGGCGCCAATATAAAGTTCAAATGGAAGATCCGAATCTTGATGCGAGAACGGAATCCAAAGGCTCAGCGTTGAGACCCAATAAACAAGCGATCCCCTGCCAGAGGGACCTACGTGACAACCTAAATCAAGAACCCCTGAACAAATCTCCAAACTCTTGCACATATCTCAAAGTCCAAACACTATTATCAAAGTCTAATAACTGAATCCTAAAGCCCATAATCCAAACTCATTAATCTGCACATATCATAAAGCCCAATTCAAATCTTAAGATCCCCTACACACATCTTAAAGGCCCAAATTACAATCTCAAAGCCCAGAAATTGATAAAAGAAGGATCTTTCACAAAAAGGCCCCTCTGATAAAGTTCTCTCACAGCGCAGCCCCAAAGACTTACAATTAGACCCTTGACTGAGTAAAACTTCTCCAAATGAGCCCCTGGAAACCCAATTTTCACTTCAGACCCTGCCAAAAGCCCAAACCACAAATTCCTGTCTCTTCAACTTTACAAATAGGTCCCTAGAAAGTATAAAACTTCACAAACAAGTCCTTTCTAA
The DNA here is from genome assembly GCA_011114355.1 of Carex littledalei. Taxonomy (NCBI): domain Eukaryota; kingdom Viridiplantae; phylum Streptophyta; class Magnoliopsida; order Poales; family Cyperaceae; genus Carex; species Carex littledalei. Next base: position 2,299,318 of record CM022088.1, read on the forward strand.
TCCTTTTTGGCCATAACTTCTTCATTTCAAATCCAAATCAACTCAAACCAATTCCAAATGAACCCAAATCAAATCCTTCATGTCTCCAAATCAAAATCAAGCATAAACAAAACATCATACAACCTGCCAAATGACCAAAATGCCCTTTTCTCCATTTTTCTCACATTTAAATCATTTCCTCCAAAAATAAAATATAAATAAAGCACAAATATATTTTTTAAATACAAATATGTTTCTAAAAATAAATAAAAGAGTATAGTAAATATATTTTAATAATATTCATTGCATCTCATGCACACATGTTAATTAAAATACCCAAAAACAATGATATTCAAATAAAAAGACCAAGTACATGAGTTCTCCCCTTTTTAGCCCCTTTATTCAATTCACAACAAGTAGGCTCCAAATCCCGGAATGAACGAGGTGTTCAGTATGGCTTGGAAGGGTCATCTGATGTAATTAACAGCGGGGGCTTGCGCCCGCTGGGAGTTAAACGTCCCCACAATCAATAAACTCTCTCGACAGGCTGACTATGAACAGTAGGTTTGTCGAGGGTGAACCGGAAGGAATAGCGGAAAGAAAGAAAAATGAATGTCTCAAGTTCGACGTTCTCCCCCATGTCTTATAAACCGAGAGCGTTGAACTCTGAGATATTTAATATGCATGCACACACCTTCCATACCAGCTGTGCAACTTTCTGCGCCCTACAATAAGATGAAAGACAACTACAAGAAGATGAAAGACAACAAGTAGAACATGAAAGACTACCAGTATTAAATGAGAAACTACTGGAACAAGATGAAATAAGAAAAAGATGAAAGATAACCAGTAGAACATGAAAGACAACCAATAAAAGATGAAAAACAACTAGAAGAAGATAAAAAATAATCAGTAGAACATGAAGACAACCAGTACAAGATGAAACACTAATTGAAGAAGATGAACTACAATTAGAGGTAGAAGAAATACAACTAGAAGAAGATTAAAGACAACCAGTAGAAATTAAAGACAACCAGTAGAAATGAAAGACAACCTGTAGAATGGTGAAGACAACAAGAAGATATTGAAAGAAACTAGTAGAACATGAAATATGACCAATACAAGATGAAATACAATTAGTAGAAGATAAAAGACAACCCGTACAATATGAAAGACAACATGAAGAAGATGAAATACAACCAGTAGTAGATGAAAGACAACCTGCACAAGATGAAGGACAACTAGAAAAAGATGAAAAACAACTAGTAGAAAATGGAAGACAACTAGAAGAAGATGAAATACAACTTGAAGAAGATGAAATACAACCAGTAGTTGATGAAAAACAATCAGTAAAACATGAGTCTACTAGTAGAACATCAAAGACAACAAATACAAGATTAAACACGACTAGAAGAAGATGAAAGACAACAAGTAGAACATCAAAGACAACCAGTACAAGATAAAAAATAACTAGTAGAAGATGAAAAGCAACTAGGAGAATATGAATGACAACTAGAAGAAGATGAAATACAAGTAGTAGAGAAATGGCAACCTATAGAACATGAAATACAACCAGTATAAGATGAAACACAACTACAAAATGATGAAATACAACCAACAGTATATGAAAGACAACCTGTAGAACATGAAACACAACCAGTACAAGATGAAAAGCTACTAGAAGAAAGTGAAATATAACTACTGTAGAAGAAATACAACTAGAAGAAAATGAAAGTCAAACAGTAGAATTGAAAGACAACTAGTAGAATATGAAAGACAACTAGTAGATGATGAAAGACAATTAGAAGAAAATAAAAGACAAACAGAAGAGCATGAAAGACAACCAGTACAAGATGCAAGACAACTAGAAGAAGATGAAAGACAACCACTAGAAAATGAAAGACAACCAGTACAAGATGAAGGACAACTAGAACAAGATGAAATGCAATCAGTAGTAAATGAAAGACAACTAATACAACGTGAAAGACATATAGTAAAACATGAAACACTACTAGTAAAAGATGAAAGACAACTAGAAGAAAATGAAAAACAACTAGTAGAAGATGAAGACAACTAGAAGAAGATGAAATACAACTTGAAGAAGATGAAATACAACTAGTAGAACTTGAAAAACAACCAGTATAAGATAAAAAACAACTAGTAGCAAATTAAAACCAACTAGGTAGAATATGAATGACAACTAGAAGAAGATGAAATATAACCAATATTATATGAAAGACAACCTGTAGAACATGATGAAAAACAACTAGTACAAGATGAAAGACAACTAGAAGAAGAAGAAAGACAACTAGTATAACATGAAAGACTACCAATAATTGATGAAAAACTACTAGAATAAGATGAAAAAGAACTAAAGGTAGAAGAAATATAACTAGAAGAAGATGAAAGTCAACTAGTAGAACATGAAAGACAACTAGTATAAGATGAAAGACAACTAGAAGAAGATGAAAGAAAACCAGTAGAACATGAAGGACAATCAATATAAGATGAAAAACTACTAGAAGAGATGAAATACAACTAGAGGTAGAAATAATACAACTAGAAGAAGATGAAAGAAAACCAGTGGAACATTAAAGAGCACCATTACAAGAAGAAAGACAACTAGCAAATGATGAAAGACAACCAGTACAATATGAAAGACAACTAGAAGAAGATGAAATACAACCAGCAGTAGATGAAAGACAACTAGTCAAACTTGAAAGACAACCAGTAGAACATGAAAGACAACCGGTACAAGATGAAAGTGAACTAGAAGAAGATGAAAAACAACTAGTAAAAGATGAACTACAACCAGTAGAACATGAAAGACTACTAGTAGACCAGGAAAGACAACCTGTACAAGATTAAAGACAACCAGTAGAAGATGAAAGATAACCAGTAAAACATGAAAGACAACTAGTACAAGATGAAAAACAACTAGTAGAAGATTAAAAAAAACAACTAGGAGATTATGAATAACAACTAGAAGAAGATGAAATACAACTAGTAGATAAATGACAACCATTAGAACATGAAATACAACCAGTACAAGATGAAAGACAACTAGAAGAAGATGAAATTCAATCAGTACAAGAGTAATAACAACAAGAAGAAGATGAAGGATAACCAGTAGAAATGAAAGACAACCAGAACAAGATGAAAAACTACTAGAAGAAGATGAAATACAACTAGAGGTAGAAGAAATACAATTAGAGGAAGATGAAAGACAACCACAACATGAAAGAAAACCAGTACAAGATGAAGGCAACTTGAAGAAGATGAAAGAAAACTAGTAGAACATGAAGGATAACCAGTACAAGATGAAAGACAACTAGATGAAGATAAAAATAACTAGTTGAAGATGAAAGACAACTAGATGAAATTGAAAACAACTAGAAGAAGATGAAAGAGAACTAGAAGAAGATGAAATACAACTTGAATAAGATGAAATACAACTAGTAGAACATGAAAGACAATCAGTAAAACATGAAAAACTACTAGTAGAACTTGAAAAAAAACAAGAACATGAGTAGTAGATAAAAGACAACCATTAGAACATGAAACACATCCAGTATTAGATGAAAGACAACTAGAAGAAAATGAAAAACAACTAGTAGTAGATGAAAGACAACCAGTAGTCGGTGAAAGATAACTAACAGAATGTGAAAGACAACTAAAAGAAGATGAAAGACAACCAGCAAAACATGAAAAACAACTAGTAGAGCATGTTACACAACGAGTACAAGATGAAAGACAACTATAAGCTGATGAAAGACAACTAAAAGTGAAATGAAAGACAACCAGTAGAACATGAAAACAACAAGAAGAAGATGAAAAATAGCTAGTAGAAGATGAATGACAACTAGAAGAAATACAATCTGCATAACATGAAACACAACTAGTACGTAATGAAAAACAACTAGAAAAAGATTAAAAACAACTAGTACAAGATGAAAGACAACCAGAAGAAGATGAAGGACAACCAGTAGAGCATGAAAGACAACCAGTACAAGATGAAAAACTTCTAGAAGAAGATAAAATACAACTAGAGGTAGAAGAAATACAACTAGAAGAAGATGAAAGGTAACTAGTAGAACATTAAGGAGAACTATAAGAACACGAAATACTAGTAGTAGATGAAAGACAACCAATAAAACATGAAAGACAACCAGTACAAGATGAATGACAACTAGATGATGATGAAAACGTCTAGTAGAAGGTGAAAAACAACTAGAAGAAGATAAAATACAACCTGAAGAAAATGAATACAAAGTAGATGAAAGACAAGCAGTAAACCATAAAAGACTACAAGTAGAAGATGAAAGACAACCAGTACAAGATTAAAGACAACTGAAAGATAACCAGTACATGATGAAAAACAACTAGTAAAAGATGAAATACAACTAGTAGAATATGAATGACAACTAGAATAAGATGAAATACAATCAGTAGTAGATAAAAGACAACCATTAGAACATGAAACAGAACCAGTATAAGATGAAAGACAACTAGAAGAAGATGAAATACAACCAGTTGCAGGTGAAAGACAACCCGTAGAATATGAAAGACAACAAGTAGATGATGAAAGACAAGTAGAAGAAAATGAAAGACAAACAGAAGAACATGAAAAACAACCAGTACAAGATGCAAGACAACTAGAAGAACATGAAAGACAACCAGTAGAACATGAGAGACAACTAGTACCAGATGAAAAACAATTAGAAGAAGATTAAATACAACGAGTAGTAGATGAAAGACAACTAATACAACGTGAAAGACAACCAGTAGAACATGAACCACTACCAGTACAAGATGAAAGACAACTAGAAGAAGATGAAAAACAACTCGTAGAAGATGAAAGACAACTAGAAGAAGATGAAATACAACATGAAGAAGATGAAATACAACTAGTAGAACATGAATGACAACCAGTACAAGATGAAAAACAACTAGAAAAAGATAAAAAATAACTAGTACAACATGAAAGACAATTAGAAGAAGATGAAAAACATTCAGTATGACATGAAAGACAACATGTACAAGATGAAAAGCTACTAGAAGAAGATGAAATAAAACTAGATGGAGACGAAATACAACTAGAATAAGATGAATAACAACTAGTAGAATATGAACAATAGTGGATGATGAAAAACAACTAGAAGAAAATGAAAGACAACATTATAACATGAGAGACAACCAGTGCAAGTTGAAAGACAACTACAAGAAGATGAAAAACAACCAGTAGTAGATGAAAGACAACCAGTAGTCGATGAAAAATAACCAGTATAATGTGAAAGACAACAAGTAGCACATGAAACACAACGAGTATAAGATGATGAAAGACAACTAGAAGAAGATGAAAGACAACCAGTAGAACATGAAAGACAACAAGAAGAATATGAAAAACAGCTAGTACAAGATGAAAGACAACTTGGAGAAGATAAAAGACAACCAATAGAACATGAAAGACTAGTAGTACAAGATAAAAATCTACTAGAATAATATGAAATACAACTAGAGGTAGAAGAAATAAAACTAGAAGAAGATGAAAGACAACCAGTAGAAACATGAAAGACAACTAGTACAAAGACCACTAGAAGAGGTGAAAAAAAACTAGTAGAACATGAAAGACAACCAATACAAGATGAAAAACTACTAGAAGAAGATGAAATACAACTAGAGGTAGAAGAAATACAACTAGAAAAAGATAAAAAGACAACCAGTAGAAATGAAAGACAACCTGTAAAATATGAAAGACAACAAGTAGATGATGAATGACAACTAGATGAAAATGAAATACAAGTACTAAATGAAATATTACCAGTAGAACATGAAACACAACCAGTACATGATAAAAGATAACTAGAAGAAGATGAAAAACAACTATTATTGGATGAGAAACAACTTGAAGAAGATGGAAGACAACTAGTAGAACATGAAAGAGACAACCAGTACAAGATGAAAAAATACTAGAAGAAGATGAAATAAAACTAGAGGTAGAAGAAAATACAATTAGATGAAGATAAAAGACAACTAGTAGAACATGAAGGGCAACCATTACAAGATGAAAGATAACTAGAAGAACACGAAATACAACTAGTAGTAGATGAAAGACAAGCAATAGAACGCGAAAGATAACAAGTAGAACATGAAAGACAAAACAATACAAGATAAATGACGACTAGATGAAGATGAAAACGACTAGTAGAAGATGAAAGGCAACTAGAAGAAGATAAAATACAACATGAAGAAGATGAATACAACTAGTAGTAGACGAAAAACAATCAGTAAAACATGAAAGACAACTAGTATAACATGAAAGACAATTAATAGAACATGAAAGGCAACCAGTATAAGATTAAAGACAACTGAAATACAACCAATTACATGAAAGACAACCAGTACAAGATGAAAAACAACTAGTAGAATATGAATGACAACTTGAAGAAGATGTACAACCAGTAGTAGATAAAAGACAACCATTTAAACATGAAACACAACCAGTATAAGATGAACGGCAACTAGAATAAGATGAAATACAACCAGTAGAACATGAAAGACAACCAGTACAAGGTGAAAGACAAATAGAAGAAGAAGAAAAACAACCAGTAGTAGATAAAAGACAACCCGTAGTCGATGCAAGATGACCAGTAGAATGTGAAAGACAATTAGTATAACATGAAACACAAGGACAACATGAATGACAACTACAATATGATGGAAGATAACTAGAAGAAGATAAAGACATCTAGTGGGACTTGACAGACAATGAGAAGAATATGAAAAACAACTAATTGAACATGAAAAACAACTAGTAGAAGATGAATGACAACTAGAATAAGATTAAATACAACTAGTAGAATATGAATAACAACTATAATAGATGAAATACAATCAGTAGAATAAGATGAAAGACAACTAGAATAAGATGAAATACAACTAGAAGAATATGAATGACAACTAGAGTAGATGAAAGACAACCTGTAGTCAATGAAAGATAACCAGTAGAATGTGAAAGACAATTAGTATAACATGAAACACAAGGACAACATGAATGACAACTACAATATGATGAAAGACAACTAGAAGAAGGTGAAAGACAACTAGAAGAAGATGAAAAACAACTAATTGAACATGAAAAACAACTAGTAGAAGATGAATAACAACTAGAATAAGATGAAATATAACTAGTATAATATGAATGACAACTAGAATAATAAGATGAAATACAATCAGTAGAATAAGATGAAATACAATCAGTAGAATAAGATGAATGACAACTAGAATAAGATGAAATACAACTAGTATTATATGAATGACAACTAGACGTAGATGAAAGACATCCAGTAGAACATGAAAGACAACGAGAAGAAGATGGAAAACAACTAGTAGAACATGAAAAGCAGCTAGATGAATGACAACTAAAAGAAGATGAAATACAACATGTAGTAGATGAAAGACAACTAGTAGAACATTAATTTCAACCAGTACACGATGAAAGACAACTAGTAGAACATTAAAGACTACCAGTACAAGATTAAAGACAATTGAAAGACAACTAGTACAAGATGAAAAATAACTAGTAAAAGATGAAATACAACTAGTAGAATATGAATGACATCTTGAAGAAAATGAAATACAACCAGTAGTAGATAAAATGCAAACCATTTATAATTGAAACACAACCAGTATAAGATGAAAGACAACTAGAAGAAGATGAAATACAACCAGTAATGGATGAAAGACAACCAGTAATACATGAAAGACAACCAATACAAGATAAAAGACAACTAGAAGAAGATAAAAGACAACCAGTAGAATATGAAAGACCACCAGTACAAGATGAAAGACAACTAGAAGAAGATGAAATACAACTAATAGAATATGAAAGATAACTAGTTGAAGATGAAAGACAACCAGTACAATATGAACAACAACTAGAAGAAGATCAAATACAACTAATAGAATATGAAAGACAACTAGTTGAAGATGAAAGACAATTAGAAGAAGATCAAATACAACCAGTAGTAGATGAAAGACAACCAGTCGAATGTGAAAGACTAGTAGATAAAAGACAACCATTTAAACATGAAACAAACATACATCAGCTATTCAGATGTCAACAAGGTCAATTCCCAATAAAATACTTAGGGCTCCCCTTACATCAAACTAAACTTACAATGGCAGACTGGCATTTTTTAATAGACAAAATAGAATCTAGATTACCAAATTGGCAAGGCCAACTATTATCTATAGGAGGTAGGGTTACTCTCCTAAATTCAGTATTAACTTCAATTCCTCTCTATGCATTGTCAGTATTTAGGGTCCCAGCTACTGTCCTTAAAGACATTGATAAAATTAGACGTAGGTTTCTTTGGCAAGGTTCTGAAAAAAAATTTAAATATGCATTGATTAATTGGAAAACTATCTGTGTAGCCAAACATTTTGGGGGGCTTGGGGTTTTAGATCTCAATGAAATGAATATAGCTTTACTCTTAAAGTGGTGGTGGAAATATAAAAATGATCAATACCAAGGGATGTGGAAAACAATGATAAAGTTTAAGTATACTTACCCTGTTTCTCCTTTATCCCCTTTCTGGAATAGCATTGTAAAATTAGATCATATAGGTAGTATTAGTGTGACTTATTCTCCAGGATTAACAGTTAAATTTTGGTCTGACATCTGGTACCTTAATTGCTCTTTAGCTACTAGATTTCCATTTGTATATCAACTCTGTAGGAATAAAAATATACTGTTAGAAGAAGTTATTCAATCTCAGGGGACCAGAATACAATTTTACAACACTCTAACAGGGACAAATCTCAAGGAATGGTTAGAAATCCTGCAAATAATTAGTGTTACTTCTTTCACTCATGATAGTGCTAACATTTCATGGAGATGGGAGACATCAGGGCAGTTCTCTACCCAATCTTTATATAAGTTTCTTAATTTCAGAGGAACCATACCTATATTACCCATGCTATGGTGGCATTTGCCCATACCACCTAAACTTAGGATATTTATGTGGCTTTCACAGCATAATAAAATTCTCACCAAAAGTAACTTAGTTAGCAAAGGATGGACAGGAGATCAACAGTGCCTATTATGCCCTGAAAATGAAACTGTCACACACCTGTTCCTAAAATGCTCTCTGACACAACAGATTTGGTTCTGGTTAGGACAAAGCCAAAACATAATGCATACTTGGGAACATTTTCATGATATTATAGACTTTGCTTGTCAGTTATCTGCTGTCCAAAGAACTGGATTTTTAATTGTTCTTAGTGCACTATGTTGGATTGTATGGAAGCATAGAAATGATCTTTGCTTCAACAATAAACCTCCTCACACTGCTAGATCACTAATACTACTAATCAAATCGATGGTGCTTTATTGGACAGGTCATTTAAACTCTAATATCCAGACTGCTGTTGGGGACTGGCTTCCAGTACTAGAGGATGCTATACCTTTAGCCAGCTATATGCCTCAGGAAATGGTGGTTTACCAGGCCCCTGGTGATGGGATGCCTCCTGCATGAAGTCTACTCAGTGCTGCCATTTTATCTAGTAGTATCTTTACTTAGTCCTTATTTTGGAGTATGGCCAGATTCAAATTACTATGTTTTTGTTTGTTCAGCCAGCTATGGTTTTCTGGCTGTTGTTTTTGATATATTTCTATCTTTGCTTTGAATCTGGATGGCTTAGTCTAGCTTTTGGCTAGTTAACTTGGTTTTTGTAATTATATATTTCAGCAATGAAATGGGCTTTTATGCCTCTTTTAAAAAAAAAAATTTTAACATGAAACACAACCAGTATAAGATGAAAGACAACTAGAAGAAAATGAAATACAACCAGTAGTAGATGAAAGACAACCAATAGAACATGAAAGACAACCAAAAGAAGATGCAAAACAAACAGTAGTAGATGAAAGACAACCAGTAGTCGATGAAAGATAACCAGTAGAATGTGAAAGATAACTAGTAAAATATGAAACACAACGACTACAAGATGAAAGACAATAAGTTGAACATGAAAGACAACAAGAATAAGATGAAAAACAACTAGTAGAAGATGAATGCCAACTAGAAGAAGATGAAATACAACCAATAGTAGAGGAAAGACAATCAGTAGAACGTAAAACACAACCAGTACATAATGAAAGTAAAAACTAGAAGAAGATGAAAAACAACTAATACAAGATAAAAGACAACTAGAAGAATATGAAAGACAACCAGTACAACATGAAAGACAACTAGTACAACATGAAAAACTACTGGAAGTAGATGAAATACAACTAAAGGTAGAAGAAATACAACTGGAAGAAGATGAAAGGCAATTAGTAGACATTAAGGACAACCAATACAAGAAGAAAGACAACTATAAGAACAGAAAATACAACTAGTAGTAGATGAAAGACAACTAGTAGAACGTGAAAGACAACCAGTAGAACATGAAAGACAACCAGTACAAGATGAATGACAACTAGATGATGATGATGATGAAAACGACTAGTAGAACGTGAAAAAAACTAGAAGAAGATAAAATACAACTTGAAGAAGATGAATACGACGAGTAGTAGATGAAAGACAATTAGTAAAACATGAAAGACTACTATTAGAAGATGACAACCAGTACAAGATAAGACAACTGAGAGAACCAGTACACGATGAAAATATGACGAGAAGAAGATAAAAAAACTAGTGGAATATGAAATACAACTAGTGGAATATGAATGACAACGAGAAGAAGATGAAATACAATCAGTACTAGATAAAAGACAACTATTAGAACATGAAATACAACCAGTATAAGATGAAAGACAACTAGAAGAAGATGAAACAGAACCAGTATAAGATGAAAGACAACTAGAAGAAGATGAAATACAACCAGTAGTGGATGAAAGACAATTAGTAGAATATGAAAGACAACTAGTAGATGATGAAAGACAATTAGAAGAAAATGAAAGACAAACAGAAGAACATTTAAGACAACCAGTACAAGATGCAAGACCACTAGAAGAAGATGAAAGACAACCAGGTGAAAGACAACTAGTAGAATATGAAACATTACCAGTACAAGATGAAAGACAACTAGAAGAAGATGAAAGACAACTAGAAGAAGATTAAAGACAACTAAAAGAAGATGAAATACAACTTGAAGAAGATGATATATAACTAGTAGAACATGAAAGACAACCATTTAAACATGAAAGAAGATGATATACAACCAGTACAAGATGAAAAACAACTAGTAGATGATGAAAAACAATTAGAAGAAGATAAAAAACAAATAGTACAAGATGAAAGACAACTAGAAGAATATGAAAAACATCCAGTATGACATGAAAAACAACAAGTACAAGATAAAAAGCTACTAGAAGAAGATGAAATACAACTAGATGTAGACAAAATACAACTAGAAGAAGATGAAAGACAACAAGTAGTCGATGAAAAGACAACCAGTAGTCGATGAAAGACAACTAGTAGAACATGAAAGACAGCAAGTACATGATGAAAGACAATTTGAATAAGATGAAAGACAACCAGTACAAGTTGAAATACAACTAGTTGAATATGAATGACACTTAGAAGAAGATGAAATACAACCAGTAGTAGATAAAAGGCCATTAGAACATGAAATACAACCAGTATAAGATGAAAGACAATTAGAAGAAGATCAAATACAACTAGTAGTGAATGAAAGATAACCTGTAGAACATGAAAGACAACCAGTATAAGATAAAAGACAACTAGAAGAAGATGAAATACAACTAGTAGTAGATGAAAGACAACCAGTAGTCCACGAAAGATAACTAGTAAAATGTGAAAAACAACTAGTAGAACTTGAAACACAGCGAGTACAAGATGAAATACCAATAGAAGAACATGAAAGACAACTAGTAGAACATAAAAGATAACGAGAAGAAGATGAAAAACAACTAGTAGAAGATGAGAAACATCTAGTAGAAGATAAATGACAACTAGAAGAAAATGAAAGACAAACAGTAGAACATGAAACACAACCAGTACATGATTAAATACAACTAGAAGAAGATGAAAAACAGCTAGTACAAGATGAAAGAAAACTAGAAGAAGATGAAAGACAACCAATAGAGCATGGAAGACTACCAGTACAATATGAAAAACTACTAGAATAATATGAAATACAACTAGAGGTAGAAGAAATACAACCAGTAGTCGATGACAGACAACCAGTAGAACATGAAAGACAACCAAAACAAGATGAAAAACTACTAGAAGAGATGATGAAATACAACTAGAGGTAGAAGAAAATGAAAGACAGCCAGTAGTAGATTAAAGAAAATCAGTAAAACATGAAAGAATATTAGTAGAACAAGAAAGACAACTTGGAGAAGATGAAAGACAACCAATAGAACATGAAAGACTAGCAGTACAAGATAAAATACAACCGATAGAACATGAAAGACTACCAGTACAAGATAAAAATCTACTAGAATAATATGAAATACAACTAGAGGTAAAACAAATAAAACTAGAAGAAGATGAAAGACAACCAGTACAAGAGTAAAGACCATTAGAAGATGATGAAAGACAACTAGTAGAACATGAAAGACAACCAGTACAAAGTGAAAAACTACTAGAAGAAGATGAAATACAACTAGAAGAAGATGTAAGACAACCAGTAGAACATGAAGGACAACCAATACAAGATGAAAGACAACTAGAAGAACACGAAATACAACTAGTATTAGATGAAAGACAACCAGTAGAACGTGAAAGACAACAAGCAGAACATGAAAGACAACCAGTACAAGTAAATTACAACTAGATGATGATGAGAACAACTAGTAGAAGATGAACGACAATCAGTAAAACATGAAACACAACTATTAGAACATGAAAGACAACCAGTACAAGATTAAAGACAACTAAAAGACAACCAGTACAAAATGAAGAACAACTAGTAAAAGATAAAATACAACTAGTAATATGAATGACAACTTGAAGAAGATGAAATACAACCAGTAGTAGATACAAGACATCTATTTAAACATGAAACACAACCAGTAGAAGATGAACGACAACTAGAAGATGATGAAATATAGCCAGTAGTGGATGAAAGACAACCAGAAGAAGATGAAAAACAACCAGTAGTAGATGAAATACAACCAGTAGTCGATGAAAGATAACTAGTAGAATGTGAATGACAACTAGTAGAACATGAAACACAACGAGTAGAATATGAAACACAACGACAAGATGATGAAAGACAACTAGAAGAAAATGAAAGACATTTAGTAGAACATGAAAGACAGCGAGAAGAAGATGAAAAATACTAGTAGAACATGAAAAACAGCTAGTAGAAGATGAATGACAATAGAAGAAGATGAAATACAACAAGTAGTAGATGAAAGACAACCAGTAGAACATGAAACACAACCAGTACATGATAAACGACAACCATACAACATGAAAGACAACCAGAACAAGATGAAAAATACTAGAAGAAGATGAAATGCAACTAGAGGTAGAAGAAGATGAAATGCAACTAGAGATAAAAGAAATACAACTAGAAGAAGATGAAAGACAACCAGTAGTAGATGAAAAACAACTAGTAGTCGAGGAAAGATAACTTGTAGAATGTGAAAGACAACTAGTAGAAAATAAAACACAACGAGTACAACATGAAAGACAACTACAAGATAATGGAAGACAACTAGAAGTAGTTGAAAGACATCCAGTAGAACATGAAAGACAATGAGAAGAAGATGGAAAACAACTAATAGAACATGAAAAACAACTAGTAGAAGATGAATGACAACTAGAAGATGAAATACAACCAGTAGTAGATGAAAGACAACTAGTAGAAGATGAAAAACAACTAGTACAAGAACTAGAAGAAGATGAAAGATAACCAGCAAAACATGAAAGACAACCAAAACAAGATGAAACACTACTAGAAGAATATGAAATACAAGTAGAGGTAGAAGAAATACAACTAGAAGAAGATAAAAAACAACCAGTAAGAAGATGAAAAACGACTAGAAGAAGATGAAAGACAACTAGAAGAAAATGAAATACAACAAGTAGATAATGAAAAACAACCAGCAAAAGATGGAAAGATAACTAGAAGAAGATTAAAGACAACCATTAGAACATGAAAGACTACCAATACAAGATGGATGACAACTAGAAGATGATGAAATACAACTATTATAATATGAAAGACAACTAGTAGAAGATGAAAGACAATCAGTACAATGTGAAAGACAACTAGAAGAAGATAAAAAAATAATTAGTAGAAGATGAAAGACAACTAGAAGAAGATAAAATACAACTTGAAGAAGATGAAATACATCATGTAGTAGATGAAAGACAACCAGTTGAACGTGAAAGATAACCAGTAGATTATGAAAGACAACTAGATGAAAATGAAATATAATCAGTAAAACATGAAAGATAAACTGTACAACTCATCATGTGCGATACCGACCCGGTAACACATATCGCTCCCGTGGCTATCGTCCCTCTGGCCCTCCTTTATTTTCCACTCCCTCTTCCCGACCTTCTACTCCTAGGCCTAATTTCACTCCTAGACCTCCCTATCGGGCTACCACTCCTGATCAGGCCTCCAACCCAGACTGCAACACCATTTGTCAGATTTGTGACAAACAGGGCCATAATGCCAAGATCTACTGGTACCGGATGGATCCGTCCTATCCCGAGTCTTCTTCTCAGTCTTCTTTTCAGGCACATTTAGCACAACCAGCACTTACTGTACAACTGAATTTTCAAGCTAACAGTGCTCAGCCCTCTGCTTCTTCTTCGGGTTCCTAGTGGTATCTCGATTCCGGGGCAACTCATCATGTGACGAACGATATCAACAACCTCTTGTCGTACTTGCCTTATGACGGGTTCGATGCACTTCACATTGGAAATGGCTCCGGTATGAGAATTAATCATATTGGTTCCTCTTTCTTAGCCTTTTCCAATTATACCCTCTCGTTACAAGATGTTCTTTATGTGCCTCATTTCACCAAAAATTTATTGAGCCTTTCCAAATTATTGCATGATAACTCGATACTTATTGAATTTTGTTCTACTTCTTGTGTCATTAAGGAGCGCTGCACTTTGATGCCACTACTTCATCTCACTCTTCTTAAGGGGCTCTATGTTTTACCTCCTCAGCTTGCTACTTCTCCTCATGCATATTTGGGTGAAAAGGTGTCAGCTGACCTATGGCACATGAGGCTCGGCCATCCCTCTTCTTCCACAACTCAAACAATTTTAAATTCCCATGCACTACCTTGTACCTCTACTAAGATGAATTTATGTCACCACTGTTGTGTGGCTAAATCTCATTGATTACCATTTTTACCTAGCTCTTCTTCTTCTAGTTCACCACTTCAAATTGTGTACTCCGATGTTTGGGGTCCCGCCCCTTTATTGAGCAATAACGGATTTCATTACTATGTCATTTTTGTGGATGATTTTTCCCGATATACTTGGATTTATTTTTTGAGAACCAAGATGAGGTTGTTCATGTTTTTGCTTCTTTTAAATCACAAATGGAAAATTTGCTCAATTCAACTATTAAGGTTCTTTGCACGGATTGCGGTACCGAATATAAACCAATTGCTCGCTCTTTTCCTTCTATTATTCACCAACAAACGTGCCCCTACACACCCCAATAAAACGAGGTTTTTGAAAGCAAGCATCGACACATTGTGGAGTTGGCTCTCTCTTCTATGGCTCATTCTTCCATTCCCAATTGTTATTGGGATGACATCTTCTAAGCGTGGTCTACTTGATCAACCGCCAACCCTCTTCCAACAATGCATCTTCTCCCTACTACACTCTCTTTGGCAAAGCACCCGATTACTCCTTTTTGCGGGTCTTAGGTTGCTTGTGTTTTCCATACACCCGACCTTACAATAACAACAAATTACAACCTCGATCTTTGCCTTGTGTGTTCCTTGGATATTCTCTTTTTCAAAAGGGCTACAAGTGCCTACATCTTCCGACTAACAAAGTTTTTGTTTCTCGGCATGTTATTTTTTATGAACTCACTTTTCCTTTCAAAGCTTCTTCTGTTTCAGGAAATTCAGAGTCATCTGATTCATCTACCAATTCTCTGTTTTTGGCGCTTCTACCTAATTCTCAGCAAAGGTCTCATTTCAGCCCAGTTGCTTCACATTCTCTCAGCCCAGTTATTTCATTACTTGGGCCGATTCCCTCCTTCCAGCGCCTCTCCTCCTATTGGCTTGCCATCTCTTTCGGGTACAACCCCCATTAGAACTGATCAGATCCTCTCACCTCCCATTGGTTCTCTACCTCTTTTGGCTCCTTCACCCCCTGCAGCGGATCCGATCCCTGTTCAAATATGTGTTGTGCGCGAAACTACCTCTTTTGGCTCCTTCACCTTCATCACATCTCTTCACTGCCATATAAACTTTTCATCCACTTCCCTTTTTCCTGCACCATTTCATAGAATTTTCAGATAAAAATTTGCACCATGTTCACAGAAACCCTCCAAGTCAGGCCCGTATTATCCCCGTATCAAAGTAATACGGCTCGTAACAGAGACCGACAACCCGAGAAAAATGGCGCACAACAGTCCTCAACCCTCCAACTCGGAATTTGACAATGAAAACACCTTCGTTACAGCCATGGAAATCAAATTCCGTGATCAACAAGAATTCGACCGTGCTCAAACAATGCTTGATCGCACCATCGCGAACAATAAAGCAATGTGTATCGCGAACAATAAAGCAATGTGTATCAACACCATGAAGGTCCTTGGCTGCTATGATTATGTGCGAGTATCCCTTAATAATATCAATTTATGGGATTTAGCGGACCGCCTACGAGCCACAAGAGTCTATTTGAGACCCTCCATCGAATTTCTATCAACACTACAATGGGATGGCGACATGATCAAATACCGATTATTCAACCGCCCATTTGCCATAACAATGGAGGAATTTTGCAAGGCGCTGTCCATCCCCACAAATGGCGAAAACGAATTAGGCACAAGGGAGAAACGCATGAAATACTGGGAAATGATCGCAATTGATGAGCGCAAAATATACCGCAAAGACTCACGCCTCATCTCTTCGATAGAATTAAGGTATATTAGTATTATTTTGACTAATTCTATTTTCCCAACAGGAGAAGACACAACGGAAGTCAAAGAGAGGGACATTTACCTCATGCGATGCATGAGGAGTCAAAAGCATCAACCTCATCTTGGATACCACATTCTCCACCACCTCAAATCGGTGGCCGCCGACACGAAGAATAATCACGTGGTTTCCGTTGGTTGTTATGCAACCATTCTTGCACATCACCACAACATAAAACTCAACAGCGAAAATGAGGTATTCGGAGCCAACCGCCTCAACATGAACTACCTAGTAAACAACGATCACGTGCAAGCGGTATTTAATGCACACACAGGAGACATCAAGTACATGTTGAAAATAGGCAAGGGAATGACTCTCCATATCGGAACGGATAAGGGGTCATTCCAGTTTGGATATGAATCCGAACATGGAAATGATGCACGAAGCAACGAGGAAGAACCAATAGAGGAGGAACCAATCGAGGAAGAACCAACCGAGGAGGAACCAACCATAGAGCCCATGGAGGAAACACAAAGCGCATCACACCACTCATCCATCCACCATCATGACATGGCTTTCGTACGCCACCTCATTTCGCTGCGCGATAACAACAACGAAGCAAACTCCATGCCCGCACCAACCGGATGGGACCAAGAGACAACCATATCTCAAGCTCGTGAGCCCGGTCCAACCGCACGTTACGCCAACAAATCCCTCGAGAATTTGAAGAAACGCACCCGTTACTTGAAAGAATATTTGGACAAGGTAAACAAAGCCCACGAGAATTTCTATGAATATTGCCTTTCCAAGATAATACCATTCACACCATCGATTCCATTCACCCCACCACCACCCCTTCACACCGAGTAATCTGTGAGATCTTTCTTATCCCTCTCTTAATTGTTTATTTTCTTGCATTGAGGACAATACAAAATTTAAGCATGGGGGTAGGGGTAAGAAAAAATTTTTTAGGAATTGCATTGTATCTAGGATCATGGCATGTAGGACCCTTATTTTTAATTTTTTTTTCACTAGCAGTTTTACTTAATCAGGACCACTTCTCAAGGCTTAACCAAGAGAAGTTGGGAGGAACGATTAAGGTTTTTATCTAGCATGCATATAGACATTTGCATTGATAGGAGCATATAATTTAGGGGTAATTTGCATGTAGGTTAATCAAATAGGAATTGTTTTAAATTGAGTTAGGCTAAGGTTTCGACAAGTGGCCATGACACAAAAATTCGGAATTTTTTAAAATAATTAGTGATCTCAAAGTGAACAATGAATTGCTAACCATGAGTGTTGACCAAAACCGCAAACCCTAGAATTTTTATTTATTGAGTAATTTATTTTTGCAAAGTCTTTTAAGTTTGATAGTGTTTTAAAATACCCATTTATTATAGATAGACCCCTAGCGAAAATATGCAATAATTCCTTGTATGAATGAATACTTGGAATTGTGTGTAATCATGGTGCTTGTGACACAAAAATATTTTATTTTTCAGAAAAATACAAAAATACAAAAAAAATCAGAAATGAGAAAAATCCAAAAAAAAAAATAGAAAAATATAGAAAAAGAAAAAAATAGAATAAAAGATGGAGGATAAAAAGA
This sequence comes from Carex littledalei, assembly GCA_011114355.1. Lineage (NCBI taxonomy): Eukaryota > Viridiplantae > Streptophyta > Magnoliopsida > Poales > Cyperaceae > Carex > Carex littledalei. The sequence goes on from CM022088.1 coordinate 2,318,016, forward strand.
GTACGGGTGCCTACACAAGACTGGTTACCAATAGTCTCAAGAAAACCTCCCAAATTTTAAATTTTGTACATATTTAATTTTTCAAAAATAGTCACAAGTACCAACACACTTAGTTGCTATACTTTGCTCCAATCAATTGGGAAGGAAAATCAAAATTTATATCATTAGAATTCTTATTGATTGGAAGGGATCCATTTATAATCGAAAGGGAAATTTGTACTCTCAAATTTAAGGATATTTGTGAAGTAGATTGTTCGATAATAATTTTTCTAGGGTAAGCACAATGAGGTCAATCATGGGGTGAATAAATTGTTCAAGGGAGAGGTTATGAATATTTTAGAGTTCTAAATTTTTATTGTCATGCCAATTGTACCAAACCCAAGTTCTAATTTAATTTTTAACAAGTCCTTGAGATTGTATGGTTTAACCTAGACCGGACCTTTAACCAGCTGGAATGTCGTTGGTTGAGGACAAGCAACAATTCAAGTTGGGAGGCGTGATCAGAGTCAAAATAATGATGATTTACGTAGAGTTTTGACTTAGGTTTTGCATATTTTCTCACACTTATGTTTAATTAATTAGAGAAAAAGGCTACTGTCACCCTTCTTTATGATTTATTGCAGAAAACAGGTTTTGAGACTATTTTACACCAAATGGAGCTAGAATCGGGTCAATCGGATCAACGGCGCTTATCGACGAAGTCTCTGTTACGGTCCGTATTGCTTAATACGGACCAGGCCTAGCACAGACCAAATGATAGCACTGGAAGCATTAAACCCTATCCGTCAAGGTCCTAATACGGACCGTATCACTTGATACGATCCGTAACCGAAGGTGCCTCTTGGGGAATAACTGCCGACAGCTATTTCCAGATCAGTTTCTTAGCCCCTACTCAACCTCCAGACGTCCCTCCACTCCTATATAAAGCCCCTGGGCAGAAGAAGAAGTTATATTTGTAATTAGGGTTAGATTTGATTAAAGTGAGAAGAGAGGAGTGCTTGTAACAATGCCGTTCCGCGGCTAAGTTTCTTTTCTTAGGGCTAGGCAGTAAACCTTGTTACTCTTGATGTTTTGATATATATATTTCTGTTGATTATGGTTTCTTGTTGTTGAATCAAAATACTTTTGTGATTTACTATCTCTCATCTAACTTCAATGATCTAGTTTGAGTCCGTTAGGGTAGTGACAGTACTTTAATGGTAAGAGAAACTATTTGTATGAATTAGCCTCGTTGAGATCTATTAGGTTTATGTGAAGAAAACCTTAGCGGGGAAACCATAAACCAGACCAACAAAACGCGAACCAAATTCCATCACTTGCGTAAGGAAAATCGCAGTGATCTGTGTAGTAATTTGGGGTACTTAAGAGATCAGACATTTGCGTAAGGAAAATCGCAGTGTCCTATGTAGAATCTTGGTGAAAGATCTGTCATTCTTGCGTAACATAAATCGCAATGACCTATGTGGTGTCTTTCATTAAACAACAACAGGAAATCAGACGCAACAGGAATATATTGTCAAAGCGGATTGAGTAGCAATGGTGTGCCGAAACCCTAGGAATTCTCATCTCTATCTTTATTTTAATTACTTTTAATTGCTTCCTAATTTACATTGATCACAACAACATCTCTCAATTTTCAGATTTCATCTAGCCTTTCGAAAGATTGCGATTCGATCGCTCAAAGCACTGAACCAATATTCCCTGTGGATCGACCTCGAACATACTACTCGATAGGATTGTGCGCTTGCAGTCCGAACCGATAGTATTTCTGAGTTTATAAACACGCTTTGCTCTTAAAGATTTGGGCGACTTATATTTCTTTCTTGGAATTGAAGTTAGCTCAACCTCTCAAGGTCTCCATCTCTCTCAAACCAAATATCTCAAGGAGGTTCTAGGCCGAGCTAAAATGCAAGACTCCAATCCTTGCCCATCTCCTGTGGTACCTAACTTGTCCCTTTCTCGGTTTGATGGTGACCCTTTACCGATCAATAGTTGGCGCTTTACAATATGCAACTCTCACCCGTCTGAATATTTCCTTTGCGGTTAACAAGGTTTCGTAATTCATGCACTCCCCCACATCGACTCATTGGGCTGCCGTTAAAAGGATTTTGCGTTATCTCAACAGGTCTCTTTCTCATGGAATCACCCTTAAACCAGTTTCTTCTTTCTCTCTTCACGCTTATAGCGACGCTGATTGGGCCGGTTCGATTGACGATCGCAAGTCTACTTCGGGCTTTTGTATTATCTTGGCCCTAACATTGTTTCTTGGGGTTCAAAAAAACAAGCCACTGTCTCGGATCTAGCACAGAATCAGAATTTCGGAGCCTTGCTGCCACTTGTTCGGAACTCATTTGGTTACAGTTTTTGTTAGCCGAACTCAAGGTTCCCCTCTCTTCTCCCCTAACACTGTGGTGTGAAAACATTGGGGCCATGTTCTTGGCAGCCAACCCGATAATTCATGCCCGAACAAAGCATGTAGAAATAGATTTTCATTTCGTTCGAGAGCGTGTGGCCAAAAGAGTCTTCACATCAGCTTTATCGCTTCCAAGGATCAAACCGCTGATGTATTTACAAAACCGCTTGCAGCCCCACGGTTTCTTCATCTAATTACCAAGCTGACGGTTTCTCCATCCCCATCAACTTGCGGGGGGGGGGGGGGGGGGGTAATACAGGATATAGCCTTAATAGCAATATAACTGAATTAGTTAGAGGCAATTAACATAATTAGTTAGAGGCAGTTAGAATGGTTGTTAGCCTGTTAACAACCATGATTAGAGATGTAATCCTTTCCTTTATATACCCATTGTAGATTGTACTCAAAGATATCAATAAAGAATGATTGATTTCACAAATCATATTGCAACTTCTAATAACATTTTAAACATGAAAGACAACCAGTACAAAATAAAAAACAACTAGAAGAAGATGAAAAATAACTAATAGAAGATAAAATACAACTAGTAGTAGATGAAAGACAACTAATAAAACCTGAAAGGCAACCAGTAAAAGATGAAATACAACCATTAGTAGATGAAAGACAACCCATTAGAACATGAAAGACAACGAGAAGAAGATGAAAAACAACTAGTACAAGATGAAAGACAACCAATAGAACATGAAAGACAACTAAAAGAAGATGAAAAACAGCTACTAAAAAATGAAAGACAACTAGTACAAGATAAAATACAACTAGTAGAAAATGAAAAACAACCAATAGAATATGAATGACAACTAGAAGAAAATGAAATATAACCAGTAAAACTTGAAACACAACCAGCACTCTGGCACGTCAACTGTAGCTTCATTTTGGTACTTCCCACCTTTTTTTCTCCTTTTTTTTTTTTAAACTTTTTAGCTCCTTAGATTCTCATTCCTTTTTATATCTTTTTATTTTGAGCTCAACTACTTATTGAGCAAATTGTTTTTCCTTTTTAATTACATAACTGATGTAACCTTTTTAATATCAATCAAATGAGGGCATGACCCTGTTTCTACCTCCAAAAAAAAGTTACGAGAGTGTAAGCTTGCTATGAATTGTCCAAGTTATAAGAGTTTCGGCGATGTCGTAATGCAAAGTTTGGAAAACCTTTGTTTGTGCCACTAGGCTAATCACATCAATTCATGCATTTAGTAGGCCAAGACCTTACTGGAATTTCCGACTAAGTAGGGTATCATGTAATTTGTAATATTGTCTCTATGCCTCAGTTGTTTCTTTTATCCTGAGGTTGTTGTGTTTAGTTTCTGCTTAGTATCTTTTGTCTCAATGGGTTATGTACTCTGTCCTATTGATTTTATTGTATGAACTATATTGTTTCAATATGAAACAGGTGGGCACTCCCCACTTTAATAAAAAAAAAAAAAAAGTAGGGTATCATGTCATGTAAATGAGTGATTACCAATTGCAGGTTAGAAACTCTCAAATAATCATTAGTACCTAGCTTATAGTAAAAACCAATCAGAATTGAGTCAAATATGATGATAGTCTAAACCCTAGGAATTTGCATCTCATAACATTTCCGATCGATCAGTTTTAGGTTTTAGTTGTAGTAATTTAGTTTAATTAACAAACTTTCATAATCTGAATTTGCATTATTGAAATAGTAGAATTTAGTTGTGTAATTGTCTCTGATCAACATCCCAATTTATACTATACACTAAGTTTATGCGCTTGTACATTAATCACTATTGTTGTAATTAGGGTTATAAATTTTATTAGCTCTGATTTTCACATATTATTAATCCCAACGGGTTGGTAAAATTCACGGTTAGACTTCGAAACGAGATATGAGCCATGCAGTGGTATGCTTTAAATTTTTTTCTAAAGATATGAATAAAATTTCGGGTCTCTAGACCATGGCATATTTGCTATTAGAGCTACAAGCAAAATGCAGAGCTGTAAATAGTTATGCCAGAGCAATGACAACTCCAGTATTCGGTAATGGATGTAATTTTCAATTCTTTATCTAAACTTATAACTAAACTTGTTTGATTAATCGGATGTTATAATGCGCTTGCCTGTACTGAATTCTAAGGTTACCCTGTGCATTTATATTCAGTACTGAGGACATGCACCGTGACTAATTAATTCTTGCAATGTTCATACGACAGCTTGTAAACAATTTATAAAAAAAGATCGTGAACTGTTGTGACACGAAGTATCAAAAGGAAATCTATGACGTTGTGTATTTTAAAACTAATTCAAAAAAAAAATTAAAATGTTACTTTTGAAACAATTGCAGATACCACTTAAAAAAATGAAAATTATTCAACAGCAGAAGCTACATGCTTGTAATGACAACACAATACGACTTGAAAAAAGAAGTCGATGTCGACATTGAAATAGTCAGATTATATGTGCTAGCTTACTAGAGATTTTTAATTTAATTTGATTTGGATTAGACCTTAATTTAGTTTTTGACATATTTATGTTTTGAAGTTTAACATTGGTTATGATTTTGGATGTAGTTTAAGCATATTTAGTTTCGGTGTTTGATATTTGGTTTTGGTATTAATTTAAGCATTGTTTGTATTAATATTTGGTATTTGTTTTGGGCTTTGGCATGGTTTTTGGATTCCATTTGTCTATTAGACTTTGGACATGCCTTTACAAGTGTTAGTTTGAGCATATTTGTTTTGATTGGGCTCCAGGACGGAACCTATTCAGTAATGGAGTATAGCGAGGATCGAAACATAAATCATGTTTGGTTTAGGCATGAAGTGTGTTTGTCTTAAAAGCATGTTTGTTTAGGCACGAGATATGTTTGATTTAGACATATGAAGCATGTTCAGCTCCAATTTTGGTTCGCCTCACTTTTGCTCCTCTCGAACAAATTACAAGAACTGAACTATGATAAAGTCGACCAGTGTTTACAAAAAAGAACTACAAACCTAAACAACTAAAGCAAGTTCACAACCAGTGTTTACAATATCCTTAACCTACTTGTTGTTACAGGAAATCTAACTTCATTACATATTGCTTTACATGCATAGCTGATAAATAATTAAATATAATCAAAATTATTCTATTTCTCCTGAGCCATCCTTTTCTTGATGTCAAGCGCCACATTAAATATGCCAAGGGTTGGCTTGTTGCAAACAAAACACTTCTTGTTCTTTGAGTGATGCTGGAATTTACACAGAAAAGAATAATACCTTGTTAGGCCAAAAATCTCCTGATAGTAAAATGAAGTACTTCAAGATCATAGGCAATACAAAAAATACATAAATAACACTTGTGCACTACAAGTAAACAAGAAAGAGACAATAGACAAAATAAAAGAAGGTATATAAAGGGGTCCAATTCAGTTTGGAATCAACAGTAACAGACATGGTACTGAACTATTGGTTTTAATACAGTACACAAAGATCCAAAACTTCAGTTCCTGTCAGCAAACATAGAACTTTTGTGCGGAACACTTAAAATACCAAATTTTCATTGTCTACCGCTGCACAATGAAAGATATCATCCATGCCTCTCTGCACAAACATATCTTGTGCTGTATTCTACATACATGGTTTCTCCTAAAGCTGAAACATACAACACACTCGATCTGAGGTAATTAAAAGCCATAAGAGGAACTTCCAAAAGCGTACCTTTAGCGCACAATGCTCACAGAAGTAGTGCTTGCACTTGGTTACAACTGGGTCAACAAATGGCTCGCGGCAAATATAACATGCAAAAGGCAACTCATCGTCGTCATCATCATCGCCATCCCCATGAACATGACCATCATCATCCCCACCATGGCCCATGGCGAGATTGCGCTTCCTCTCCTTTTCAGACTCATCCCAATCTCTCTCCAGCTGCCATCCTGATTTGTAGTCACCTCTGTCATGCATGAACTTGCACGAGTCACCATAACCACAGTAGCCAGTTTCTTTGTAGTCCTTGCAGATGTCAGGCTGGTAGTCAAAGCGGGCAGAGACGCGGATGTGGGCTGAGGTCCGTAAAGGCCCATGGGCGCCGCCTGCCTTCTCACTGGCCACTGTGTGCTCACGCCTGAAACCAGCCTTGTAGTCCTTGTACCCGTGTATTCCCTTGTACAGTTTTTCTTCTTCCCCTGCTATCATGGTGTAAAAAGAGAAGGCATTATTAAGGTCAAAACCTAATTGGGGATGTGGGGAAACAACTACAGGCAGAGTCAGCACTGTTAAGGTGCCAATTGTGGTGACCAGTTTCTATACAACAAAATATCGTGCTCGATTCTTACATAAAAGATATATTCCCTTTTGAACGGAGAGTATAAAATTAGGACAGAGGCATACACTAACTGATTTGGTAAAAGATGCATGCTTAAAGTTCGAAAGTTGTCTCGTTATTTGGATAATGTAATTGATTGAGAGAAGTTTTAGATTTAAAGCACCTATACGGCTATACCACTATCTGAAAAACAAAACAATCCATATAAAATATGCTTAGTTAAAATTGCTATCATAACAAAACCTAAGAATACTACAATTAATGAAAAGGCAGGAATCTGTAATATGTACAGAAACTCAAGTAGCATAAATTACAAACCACCAGCTTTCTCAACCTGACTACCACTAATAAAGTAGACTAATCTAAGAACAAAACAGAAAAACACCTTAAAAATCACCAGTTGTTTGAACTAAATCCATATAATAAGTATATAGTGGTACCACACCAGAACAGACTGGATAGAAATGGCAACATTGCAATTAAAAATCCTAGTCAGCAACTGGTAACTAAATTCAAGCTTGATTCAATGGATAGTAAGACCTGTACCAGCTTATACAAGTCCAAGGGTGCTCTAACATGCAATAGAAATTTCATAGTCATAATGTCAACCAGACTGCCCAGGAATCGTATCGGCATTAATTACCCATACCTGCATTATTTACTTGTATATTCCTTTGTGTTTAAAGTGTATACATGTCATAAATTGTGTACTAAGCTAGTGCTGAGTGGACCCAAATCGCACCGGCACTATTGTAAGGTTAAACAGACTCCATTTTTTAAAAGAAACCTGTGTAGAGTTAAAAAAAAAAAACTAAAAATTGCTTTGAAGCTTCTAGACTTCAATTTTCGTTGATCAGAAGTTCACACCTTGTAATTTGCCTCCTTCCTTGAGAGAAGCTGCACCTTGTTTCAGCACTCTTTCACGAATTGCCCTCGCATCCCGATCAAACTCCGTCTCAGTCTCCAAGACCGCCGTGGCACGATTGTCATTCTCCACCTGGATTGAGCTTGATGACTCAAACTTAAACACCACATCCGACTCTTCCTCCCCCTCAGCCGCATCCAACTCGGGCTTGTTGGATGCCCGACTCGTAGAGGATGAGAAGCGGAGCTTATTATCGGCTGGAGCGGTCGCTTTCTTCTTAGAGAGAAGAGAAGAGGTGTCGTCATTTTGCTCTTCGTCGGAGGTAGATTGGGTTTTGCGCTTGCGGATATTTTTGTTGGCAGTAGGTTTGCGAAAGAATGTACACACTTCGCTCGGTTCGCCGGAATCCGCCATGATCGACGACTGGAATGGTTAGAGATTTTTCAGTGTCTTTTTTGTTCGGGTGGGGGAAGATGGTGTCGTCCCGGGTTGGATGAACTATGTTTTTATAGTACGTCGAGGGATACCTCAGAAAAAGAAAATGCTTGATCTCTTCAATCTTGTTACTTCTCGTATCTGTGTTGATCTCAATCTTATCAGATCCTTCTTCAAAACCTCTATAAATTTTTTTTTGCTGCAATAAATTAAAAATATATATATATATTAATTACACTTTCACCTCTTAACAGTTAGCACTATTAATTTCGACCCCAAAAAATTTGAGATTAACAACACAATCACATGTACATTGGGTGCTGACAACATGGATTGCATTTACATACAAGGTTGTAAAATTAAATTTTCAGAAGTATAACTGTTTTTCCTTTAAGACAATTTTCAGAAGGCAAAAAATAAAATAAAATATTCTTTTCGCAACAACAGAAATGCAATAAAAAAAATTAAAAATCAAATAGATAAATTCCTAACAATTACCTTAACACTTAGCAAGCCTCCCAGAGAGTGGTATAATTCTAGCGGTGAGTTTGCATCCCTGAAAAACAATAGCAGAAAAT
>CM022088.1:2326693-2406693 GCA_011114355.1 Carex littledalei
AAATCTTTAATGACTTGCATCAAACTCAAATACTCAATCGATTCTGTTGAGCAACCTTGTCAAATTGATTCAATGACTTGCATCAAACTCAAATACTCAAATACTCGAATATTCAATGACTTGCATCAAACTCAAATACTCAAATACTCAAATTGATACTAAACCAAATCACACAACGCTAAAGACCCTAAACTTCAAATTGATTTCTAAGTATGATGCGTGAAAAGGCGAAACGGTACCTGAAAATGTGAAAATTGCGCAGCGGCTAAGAGACGCAGCAGAGGTGGCGCGACGGATGAGAGGTGGCGCGACGAAGGAGAGGTGGCGTCGGCAAGAGAGAGATCACTTTGCCGGGAGACTGGCGGCGAAGGGGGAAAGAGAGAGAGAGAGAGGCGATATAGCCCGGTTGCTTCTGGACAAAACCGGTTCAATTAGCAGCCCTAGTTTGGATATATTTTCTAACCGATTCCGGCGGAGATGCGAGTGGGGAGTAAGCAGCGCGTCTGGGAGAGGTACGGCGTCGGCGAGTCGGTGATGAGCAGGGCGTCTGACTATTTTTGGGCCTTTGTTATTTCATATATTATCAAGTTTTTGGGTTTTTTATTTCCTGGGCCGAGCTGTCACGGATGACGTATGGTAGGAACTTTGACCTTTTTAAGGGTCTCATTATGCTGCAAAATTTTAAGCTTGCCTGAGTCTGACTCGTCTCCAGTAGACCACACTTCGTTTCCTCATATAAAAATACACAAACACAAGTCAAATATTAATTGCCTCCGCCCGAATAGCTGGTCATATGCATATCTTCTTAATGATGACATATTTCATATTCAAATACTTTTTAAAAAGAGGTTTAACAACATTTTAAATCTTCAAGGAGTGATACAGAGTTTCTGATTCTGAATGCCAGGTCAATATAAATAAATGCAAATGCTAACTTACGACTTACGAGAGTTTGTTCTTTTCAGAAAACAGGAAAAAAGAAACTATAAAACCGGAAATAGTCAATATTACACTTTGGATCTTTTCTTATTTCATATATATTTTTATTTGTGTGAAATTCCCCCATAATATTCCATTGGTTTTGTACCCCATTCATACCCTGCATTCTTATCTTAGTTCTCAAAGTTCAAACAATAGATTCAAACCACTCAATATGATCTCCATATTAAAATGTGCTTAGAGACCAAATTTTATAATTTTTGAAAAAAAAAATTACTATAAAATACAAAATCGCTGCTTATTGACAATTCAAAAATAGTGATTTTGTACATATTTAAAAAAAATTCAAAAAAATATAAAAATTTCATGTTGAGCGGTTCTGCTTCGGATTCCCATTTTCAGAATCAAATGCAATTACTGTCAAAGCCAAGTTTCATCCACTTTGCCGATTTTTTTAATAACATTTAAAAAAAATTGAATCTATGATATTAAATTCGGAATAGCTTAAAATAATTAACGTAAATGCTAACATAAATTAATAAACTGTAACTGTAACAATGAATAGCATAAAAAATACAGAAAGAAACGAAAGAAAAGTCCTGTCGGTAGAATAAATGGCCATTTTTGCTGTAGTTGAGAATTGGAATATATGAAGGCTTATTTCTGACATATAACTACCTGGATCTTAAGCCAGGAATGTTTTTCAGACCCATTTTACTGAGCACCAGCCTGGGAAGAGCAGGTGGATTGTCAAGCCCAATACTCCGGCTGAACTCATTTGCCAATGAAACAAGTTGGTACTTATCTCGGCCGACATTTTTGTTTGAATTGTAGTAGCCAAGCCATGCTTGGTACGCAGATTCTTTATCCTTCACCTCTACATGTGCTAGTGCCCGAGCAACCTGTATGCATAGAAATACCAAATTAGGGAGATATGAATACATCAAGTGAACTCCAGATTCCAAGGACTGCTTTTTTGGTTCGGTACCATGCAGATTTGGCCACATTTTAGTCACATTATTTTCTTAGGTTCAATCTTTTAGTAAAAAATGCTTTGCCAAATTGGAAGAAATATGGCTACCTTTTTCCTCATGTCTGGATCAATCAAGGGCAGAGGTGCCTCTGTGATAGGCAAATCTTGAATGCTTCTCAAGAAGAACCCTTCCCACGGTGCCAAAATTATTATACCAGTTCCTTCTCTGCCTTTTCTACCAGTTCTACCAACCCTGTGTATATACTGTTCTCTGTCAGTTGGCACCCCCAACTGAAACAGATATAACATTTAGGGAGAAAGTTTTATAATTGTATATCTAATATAAGATGAATAATTCTGTCAAAAAAAATATAAGATGAATAAAAGAGGCATATACGTAAACATATAAGAAGGGAAACAATGGTTTTAATTTTCACATGTAGTCTTGGATCTACAATCACAGCCAATTTTAATTTTCACTGTTATTGTTGTATACAATTCAATATTAAACCCATTTATGAGTTAGGTACAAACCAGACCTCATTTATTTTGTTGTTCTCGTCTCTGGCATATATTATTTCTCTGAATAAAACTCCTTCCTATTTTATGAGTAGATCATATCTTATAAATGAAGTAAATTTTACAAATTTCTGTCAAACAGAATTACAAATCCACTCAGGTGTTCAACCTTCAGGAACCAGACTGAGCCATACTTTTTTTCTTTTTTGGAACATTACGTGGATCTCAACACAACTATGCAGCCGATATCACATTAAATGATGCTAAATGTAAAGGTGCCTGAAAGGATATGGATCACTACCCCCACCCCACCCCATCAAAATAAGACAAAGAAAAAGAATAAAAAAACTAAAACAAAATAAATAAAATTTAATTGAATATGAAACAGCAAAGCAATTTTTTCTTATTATGTACGTCACCTCTTTTTGAGGGAAATTTTCCAAAATAAGTAAAGGTTCTTGCTCTGGGAACAAGTATTTCATATAATAACATAGCAAATATGCTTGCTCGAAGAATTACCTGAATAACTAGAGTGACATTGGGGTAATCCACACCTCTGGCCGATACATCAGAGCTGACAAGAATGAGCCCTTTCGACTCCCTAAACTCCTTTGAAACCCTAGTTCTGTAACTCTGCGGCTTTCTTGAGTGAATCTCTCTTACATTCAATTTTAGTTCAGCTAAATACTCAGCTACTAGTTTGGTAACCATAGCAGTCGTGCAGAATAGTATCACCTACAATTGTTAAAAAAAATTAAGACGAGCAGAAAAAACTTCTTTCTTAGTTTTCTCTTTCTTTTGCTTAATGTGCAGAAGAAATTGCTAATTTGGCACTTACCTTGTAATCCACATTCTCTGAAATATGGTCATTAAGGAGACCGTAAAGAATTGGAAACTGCTTTTCCAATGGGGCAACAACATGCATTTGCTTAACCTAAAACAAATAATAAGAAAAACAAAAATTAAACATAAGACGGTCATACATAACATAACTGGTAAGTCGGCCATTCTTTCAAACAAATCAGAATCATTTGGTGATGATGTACATATCAACCATAAAATAAACGAAAAGGTACAAGTGCAATTCTCTCATATCATAGCAAGAAAAGAAACAAAATGTCAAGTTAATATTAACCTGAGAATGTGTCTCTTCACTGCCTTCTATGACAGTGTTAATAAACTCCAAATCTCTTTTCATAGCCACGTAACATATTTGTCGAACCTATAAAAAGATAACAGCATCACTTTATTCCAGAAAGAAAAATTAACAAAATTAAAAAAATACTTATCCAAAAGCCAGTATGATCATCCTAGTACAGTCCTTGGAACAAGCACGAGATCTAATTTAATGTTACCGTGCATCTAAGAAAAATGTGCACGGCTGGTAGAGTCTCAGTTGTATCAATGCAGACTGTACCTGCAAAACCTCTGGGCCATTTTAGTGGGTATCAGTAACACACATATTCGCTAAAACAGATATTTACGGATTCCAGCTGTAAGACGGAATGCATACCTCGTCTGGCACTGTGGCGGAGAAGAGAAGTGTTTGGCGCTGTTTTGGTAGCGCATCAACAATCTTTTCAATATCAGTACGGAAACCCATGTCAAGTAATCGATCAGCTTCGTCCAGTACCAGTACCTTCACACCTCTCAACCTTGTAGCAAACCCAGGTGTATTCTCTATGTGGTCTCTTAGCCTTCCCGGAGTAGCCACTAGTATCTACAGGAGGATATTTCAGCTCATTTATAATAACTCCATATCATTACAGACTTTGCAGTTTTTATTTCAGCACTAATCCCCAAAATAGAAATGTAAAAACAAACGGAAATGAGAATGTAACCAGGATTTGGCAGATGGTCTCCATTAAATTTCAAAGTTTGATAAAGAACCCCAACTAATAAACAAATAAAGCAACAAATAAATTATAATATACTCTTTCACACTTCATTATAAAATCTCCAAGTCAGGTTTCCATTCAGGGGCACTTTTGTAGTTTCCATTATTAACATTTCTAATTTCATTTCATTTCCTACTAATTATAAGCTATGCACAACTCATTTGGTTCAGTATTAATCGCACAATTAGGAACAAGAAAATATTCAAATAGAATACCATAAATAACAAAAAATCCAACAACACACAACAAGATAGCAAAGTTTGTATTCAATCAAACTGAGGTAAACATAAAATATGCAAGACCTGACAAGGGTTGGTTTGCATCCGTTTCTGCTCTATAGCCAGCCTTGTACCACCAATCACGAGCTGCACACCTATCGATGTGTGGTACTTCACAAGCTTAATGGCCTCCTGCGCCGCTTGGTCAGCCAGCTCACGTGTGGGGCACATCACTAGCACATTAATTGGAGGTCTCCTCTCATCACGGTCAACTGAAGGCAATCCCACAACTAATTCTATTGCTGGAAGCTGAGAGAAAGAAAAGAGGAACATTAGTTTCCATGACGTGGTTTACAGTAAAGTATCATAAAAAATTTGAAAACTTGTAAATGTTTTCCAATTTAAATTGAACTAAAGAGATTAAATTTTAGATACCTACCAAAAATGCCACAGTTTTCCCAGTTCCTGTCCTAGCTTTAGCAAGAACGTCCTTACCTACATAGAAGAAATATATTACAACAAAATAAGAAAATACTAACAAATAAATGAATATGATAATTCTAGACTACATCCAACTTTTATAGTACATCCCATGTTATGGTAGATTTTAAATTAGGACTATTCATTTCGAAAGGATAAAAATGTCATTTACAGATTTAGTAAATTCAGTATCACTTCTAACTAGAAAATACTTTAGGATGGAAAGTCTGGGCTTCTTTTTAACAGATCAGGTCAAATCTGAGCTCTATTTACATGATCAGGTCCAAAGAACTTCTCAGCGATCTGATCAAACCACTGATGACAGCAGTATATGGTAAATAAAAGCGATTAAACTATTTCTTCTCTATTAATCCCAACTAAGGAAGTTATTCAAAAGTTACATGGAACTAGTAGATTCCTTCATTTAAAACGTTCTTATGTCCAGATATGAAGTGCCCTCTGTCTCCATCCATTGAGACATTCAACACCTAACCACCTTGTATCCACTTTTCAATCATCATACTCACCTGGCTACTTTGTTTCTCTATCTCGATTATCTTATTTTAAATTAGATTCTGAAAATATTTCAAATCCATGTCCAGCCTTTTGATGTACATCCTAGTTTTGTGACAGATGCAATAACTCCTTGAGTTGGGCTAGCTTACAGAAATTATTCTGTGCCAGAAAATTTTAAGGGCTTTGCATACAGCATTTAAGGCGTACCCAACCATTGTAGCTAGGCTTCCTTTAGCACCTGAATGGAGATGTGCACAATGGTGGAGTTCATGTGGTGGCTAAGTTACACTTCTAGTTCTCTGACTCAATTTTTTCCCTTATCGAGGCCCCTATGCCTCCCTAATTAAAGAGACACTCCATATTCTAACAACAACCAATAATTAAGTAAATAAAATAAAAAACAAAAATTAAACTAATTCATAGTAACTTTGTTTAAGTCTACACAAATTATAACTAAGAATGAAGTAAGAAGCAAGTGTATGTATTCTCTCGCAGGAACTCAAAACGGAAGAGTTTGCTATAGAAATGTGTGCGAGGAAGGTGCTCCAATCAGAAACAGACAAGGGGGGCAATATTCTAATTGCTTTTAGTGCTCAACAATTTTCCAAAATAAAGCAAAGAGGGTGACAGAGTCGGCCTCATATCTGTTGTGATCAAAACATTGATCAAATGGAAAAGCCCTTAGTCCAGGCATGCATCTATCATTTTTAACCTCTTAATACAGTCAAATATTTATGGTTTTCCGTCAACATACCATGTGAATACAATTTGGACTTGCTTCAAGAAATCATACAAGAACACAATTAAGATGTCCAAGCATTCATTGTCAGAACTTCCTTCTTGATTGCCAATCCTTGATCTACCAATTATACACCTATTAATACAAAGTAAAGGAGGAAATTTGATCCCATTGGTGATGAAATTCCAACCATTGAATGTACCATAATATTCGATGTGTCACAAAAGTTGGATGTACTCTAGAATTAATAAAAAAAAATAAAGCTTAAGCTATGATTAAATAAAAGACACTAGTGGCTAGAACCTTTCAGAATAACAGGGAGTGTGGCCTCTTGCACAATAGTCATCCTCTCATAACCCACAGATTTAACCCCTTTCAGTGTCAGTTGGGAGAGAGAAAATTCATCAAACCTATTAATCACCAACAATAAAATATTAACTTTAAATGTCAATTAATATATATAAAGCACTACAGGCGGTTACATTATGGTGACGATATGTTTCTCATTACAAGAATAGAGCCAAGGTACTGAGTCTCAATTCAAAGTTTAAATTGATCCTCAAACTGTATCTTATACATCCATCTACAAACCCCAACCAAAAAAATAGAAGCAGTCACCTCAAAGGGGCCAGCATAATCGATCAAAAGAAACAAACAATAGTTGACCACTAAATCAACTACAAATGACTTGCCATGTTTTACAACGCCGTAACATGAGTTCTAGTCTTTCTTAAAACACGCTAAATGATACTCTGATGATACACATTGACAAAGGGTCCAAGGCGCATTTCGTGCACATTTCAAGATGAACCTAGACAACCTAAACAATTAATATCTTTGAAAAAATGGAGTCGTTTGAACATTTTAAAGTTTCTGATACATTCTTAATTTTTTGGGACGAGCTATCCACAATTGACGTACTGCCTACGTTGGTATTGTAACAGTGCAGTTTCAATATGGCAAGGTATATTGAGCCCAATTGGTACTGTTAATACTCAATAAGTATGTCAGCTACAGAACAAGATAATGTTACCGTTTTTGGCTAAGGTAAGAATCGTTCTCTCCAACTGAGCCCCTAACAATGTTCTCATCCCTTTCTCCTTCATCTGATTTCTCGGACCTCAAACCCGAACCAGAATCCCCACCACTCAAACCCTCTTTCATTTTGTCTTTCTTCTCTTGAATAAGCTCCTCTTCAAAATCCGAAAACTCTTCGTCACTATCAGACTCTGATTCTTCCTTCGACAGATCAAAATCCACGTCCTTTCCACCCCGACCAATTTCGCCACCTCTCTGTCTCGCTGATATACTGATCCCACTACCTTCCTTACCAGAGGGAAACCCATCATCACTCTCATCCTCTATTTCCTCTTCTTCTGACAAATTATAATTCAAGCCCCTCCCTCCCTGACTCGTTTGGCCACCTCCCAATCTCTCTGACCTGCCAGCCCCATCTTTCCTTCTAGAAGAAAACCCACCACTTCTAGAACCTCTTTCTTCACCTGAAGAATCAAAATCCAAGTCTTTCCTGCCTCCGCCACTTCTACCACCAAAACCTTTACCTTCAGAACCTTTTCGTGCCACTGACATACCACCCCCACCATGGCCCCCTCTCTCCCTCCGAGGAGAGATCCCCTCACTATTACCCCCCTCATCATCATCTTTGCCACTATAAAAGCCTTTCTTTGTTTTAGCTGAACCCCTTAAACCTTTTGAATTTCTGTCTTCAGCCCTGAAATTTTCTCCCTCTTTGAATTTACCAGTGACATGACCACTCCTTCGATCTGAGTAGTCTTCACCCCTGAATTTTTCTCTCTCTTTGAATTTACCAGGGGCACGACCAATCCTCCTGTCAGAGTCATCTTCACCCCTGAATTTTTCTCTCTCTCTGAATTTACCAGTGGCACGACCACTCCTCCGATCAGAGTCGTCTTCACCTCTGAATTTTTCTCTCTCGCTGAATTTACCAATGGCACGACCACTCGTCCGATCAGAGTCGTCTTCACCCCTGAATTTTTCTCTCTCTTTGAATTTACCAGTGACACGACCACTCCGATCCGAATCTTCTTCACTGTCACTGTTCAACGGGAACCGCGACGAATCAGTCTTTAAATCGGTGACCCAGTCGCTCAGCTCAGCCTCGTCCTCAATCAAGCTCTTCTCCTTTCTAGCGGGGTTTGATGAGCGGCGGCTAGAGAAGAAACGGGAGGAGAGAAGGTCAGCAAGTAGAGAATGCGAAAGCAGTACTGAGGAGGTTTTGAGAGGAAAGGTGGGGGAGTATAAGGGATATGTTCGGAGAGAGCGAAGGAGGCGGACTGAGAGAATGCGACCCGCCATGGCTGATCGATCGTTGCTACTTTCGATCAGGGTTTAAGGAGGGTTTAAGAAGAAATTGTAGTCAATAGGTAGTTTCGGGATTTCGGCTCATGGGCCCAGGTGTACAATCATTGGCCCAATGTGACTAGCTTATTTTGCATATTTGCATAAACGTCAAAAACAAACAATCATTTCAAACTATAAACGAATAAACGATTGATTATTCTCGAATAAACAGAAATAAAAAATATATTAAGATAGGAGTCCTAGAAGATCAGGGGTCCGGATCCCCTAAAGTAACCCAATCTTTGGATTTTGGATCGAGACCGTCCGATTCGAATTCATTGCTCGAGATCATCTCGGGATTCGATTTCGTCGTCGGAATGTGTGTGCTCACTTGGAGGATGGATTTTCGCGGATTCGAATCGGATGATCTCGATCCAAAACCCAAAGATTGGGTTACTTCTTTTCAGATAAAATTAGTCCAACTCAAAATGTACAATTTTAAAAGGCCTACTAATTAGATGATTTATGTCACTTCATATTTAATGGAACAACTCATTGGCTTAGGAGAAAACCGTCGTAATTACTCTTTCCACAAAATTGTTTATCCATAAAAAAGGAAGGTTGAAACTTGAAAGCAAGACGACGGGCTGTTATATGAAGAACTAAACATTATTTTTTAAACAAAAGCACAACTAAAGAAAATCTTGTCAGCATCATCATTTCAAAATGGATTAAATGTTTTAAGACAAACAAAGATATAGGAACATCATTATTATGAGGTCCAACTATCATTTTCAGTGCTCGATGGAGATGAACCGGGAACCACTGCGTCATTGGTTTCGTCATGGTGAAATCTAACTACAATGCATGTGATGTTGTCAGCACTACCACGGGAGAAGGCCAACTCTGAGAGTCTCCTTGCAGCAACCTTCGGTTCTTCTGTTCTTGCTAGTGAAATAGCATCCTTTATTGAATTAAAACCATTACCACAAGTCAGTCATCTTATTTTTAAGAAACTAGAAACTCAAAATAAACAAAAATTATGAGACGGAAACAATGTTGAATAATTCAAGGAACACCTATATCACTGTATCAGCAAGAATTTAAGGTTTTTCAAATTCATTTTTATTTCTTTTTTTGCAGGAACTACACGATAATAACCAAATTGGTCTCCTGGACTTTTTATTCATATCAAATTCATCCTCACACTTCCAATAGCAGAGTTATCCTTCAATCCAAATTTAATCACTGTCCAAATACTTGTTTTTCTTAGTCTCAATCCTCTCTATGCTCTCGTATATCTACATCCTCTCTCTCTCTCTCTCTCTCTCTCTCATATACCTACATCCGCTCTTGATGATAAAGAAAAGTCGACGGATATTTGATTGGACAGGAGGTTACCTCATTTGGGAGAGCATCCCATATCCCATCTGTAGCAAGCACCAATAGCTCCAATTCATCATCAATCACCTCTTCCTAAAAGGAGGGGGGAAAAAAAAGACAACAAACAAAGAACGTTTGAATTTCGTTGAGTATGATACAGACAATATCATCCCAGAAGCATCTCTGGGAGTAGATATATGAAGTAACCCACATATTTGAAGTCCCTAAAAATGCTAATTAGACAATTTACATAGACATATATAACTCAATATTTATTGAATAGTACCTTGATGTCTGGTTCTGCCACAACAAATTGCTTCAGCATGCGATTTCCAAATGCACGAGACATAGCTAGCACACCACCCACCCTCCATGTTCCTTCAATGAACACAAAAGAAATGACCCGAAAGATATAAAAAAAATATATAAAAAGAAAATTAAAAAAGATGCTAATCTAGAAAACTATGGCAAATGCATTATTGGTATATATCTAGCACCTCCTATTATGAATATGGCAAATATTTTTAACTATAACATAAAAAAAAATTCCGAAATCCAAACATATCAGATTGCTAAAATCTTAGGAAATGACACTACCGCTGACTTTGCTAGCGGTACTCTTGGGGTTCTAGTCAGAGGTATCACTTTCTGTTTTTTTTTTTTTTTTTTGGGCGCTGATTTGCATTCTGGATCTTGAATGTGTGCACAGAACAAAAAAAGAAAAAGAAAAAGAACATGCCTTGGCATGCGTGCAGGATCTTGCTGATCCCAATATCAGATCAGCAGTACGAGCCTTTCTTTTGAATTTCTCATAAAATTCACACTACATTTGAATTCCTAACCCCAATGCCAGATCAGCAGTATTACCCTTTTTTTCTCGGCATGTGTGCATTCTGGGTTTTGCTAATTTGTCTAAACTAGATCTGGCAGAGAAAGCATATCGCTGGATTCATTTGTTCATGCAAAGGGGTACTGCTGACTTTGCCAGCAGTAGGAGCCCAAGCATAGTGCTGGCAAAATCAGCAAGTGTCATTTTCTAAGATTTTAGCAATATGATGTTATGTTTAAATTTCGG
This sequence comes from Carex littledalei, assembly GCA_011114355.1. NCBI lineage: Eukaryota > Viridiplantae > Streptophyta > Magnoliopsida > Poales > Cyperaceae > Carex > Carex littledalei. Next base: position 2,337,756 of record CM022088.1, read on the forward strand.
CACTTTTTTTTATGTTATAGTTCAAAAAATCAGTGGATATGGTGTATTTAATATAGGATCCTCAGAGGTAACCGGAGGGGTTTAAAATTGGTCACATATAGGGACCAGTACCCCATTACAAAGCACGATACTGCAAATTCCGTCAAAGATATTGATAAACATACCAGTCCAGATAACAATTCCACCTGCATCCTCAATCCTTTTCCTCTCATCACTTCTATTTGGCTTGTGGTCTTCAGAAAGAGGAATTTCTATAAGATCAACATTAGTTAATTCATCTCCTTTTTAAATCTTGTAAAAGGGAATCAATGCAGTAGCACTGGAACAGTTACTAAAATATACCTGATCCAAACAACCACTAAATAACTGACCAATTTAAAGGTGAAAAGCAAAAGTCACACCAAGAATATCAGTTGAAGTGCTCACCTTGTAAAAAAACTTCTATCTAATTAAAATATATTTATGTGCTTTTCGATACGGTTCCATGAAACTCTATATGCTAGTACTACAAATACACTTATCTGTAGACAGTCTGACAAGATGATATATTGTTCACATCTGCAATCAATACCTTTTCCTCCCTTAGATATAACAGCCCGAGAATCACCAACATTAGCCACATAAAGCTGGTCTCCAACTAAAATAACAGCACAGGCAGTTGAGCCATCATCTCTAGTAACATCTAACTCACTCAAGAAATCAGAGTCAGTTTTCCTATACGTTTCTCCTGCACTTTTTTTAATATTTGCATCAGTATTAGCTCAGACTCTTTCCAGATTTATTTTATAATAATTAACGATAATAATTATCAAAAAAAGTTTAAACAAATGTTTAACGGCTTTTAACATAGACCATATTGCACTGCATACTAAAATAGTGGCAAACACCACTAGCTTTTTTCCAACTAAACTAAGACAAAGCTCAAGAGAGGTGAAAATTAAGCAAATTGCTCCTCGAAAGCAGCAAATTTTGTACATATAAATCTAAACAAACATAAAACCTAGCAGCCAAACATACAAGTAACTTTGTTCCAATGGCAAAAAAAAACAGAGAGAAAAGCGAGCTCATCTAATATAGGAGCAAAATTTTGGACATTTGACAGCATAAGACCTTTGCATTGAACATGTCTAAAGAATTGATGTTACTTGCAAGCAACCAAAAAAATGTTGATTGGTCCTTTTACAATAGAAATTAACATTTCAAAGGTTCTGTAAAAGAAGAAGGAACGTACTGATAGCCAGCTTGGTATCAGTCATGAATTTTGGATGATTCAAGAGATTCTCAAATAGATTATCCTTCAAGTATTCTGCAGCCCGGGACCCACCATGCCCTGTTAAATCAAACAAAAAAAAAACTAAGTTAGACATAAAAAGCAACAATTCTCCTGGTCAGATCTATGAGAGTCCATAAAATGTTAAATGTTCGCCTCCAGTTCAGCAAGTAAATTGTAAGCATGAATTTCTCTGTTAGCTTATGGAAAATAGCTATTTGCATAACTCAGCTAACAGTTCATAGTATTTGCTATAAGCATCCAAGACAGCATAACCGTCCATGGTCAAGTGTTATTTGCAAACAACAGCAAAAAAATATTGGATGTTGGTGGCACGATATGAAAAGCATATGGTGCTGTCACGAACCCAACGTGAATTCGAAAACTCAAAGGTCAGAGTGGAGACGCTGCAGCCCAGACCCCACATGCCAGAAATGGAGTGTGCGAGTAATACAAGAACTGGAGAAGTATGAAGAGAAGGCTATTATAACAACTCGGCCACTTGTTTGACAAAGGCGCTGAGCTGTTAGGCAGGAAATGAATTGAGTGATAGGAAAAACTAATCCACACGATTCGAATGGAAAAGGCATCACCTATATATACTTAGTCAATGTATTAGGTCAATTTTATGAATTTTGAACCCAACTTGTGTTTTCTCTCTCTTACTTGGCTTCGCCAATTTCCTGTATCAGTTACTAGAGATTAATGAAATTAGTTAGATTTTCTGAATCAATTCGTGTTCTATCACTTAGTTTCCCCAAATTGAGATTGAGAACGCGACAGATGCTTTTGAAAACTACACAATGTTGGGGTTACTTTGCAAATGGGGCGTACCATCAAAAACACCAAACAGACTAACAGTTCGTCCCTCGATTCTCCTAGTTTTAATGTCATAGAAATCCTCCATGGTTGGCCGCTTCCCTCTGAAACTCAAGTACCCGTAACTCAGCCTCCTGTATTCGCTGCAAACATTTAAACAAACAATAGCGAAAAAACAAATTCATTGGTTTATATTAAATTTAAGAGTTTGTTGTTGAGTAGAGCTACTTCAGTTGGTACATTAATTCCACCTGCCTATGTCAATCTCAAAGGTCTAGAGGCGTACATCGCCCCTCCATGAATCTGTTTGATACTCCTGGTTTGTGTACAGCCAATCAGACACATTGACAGTTTGGGTTACAACAGACAGCAGGCCCCCACAAGGGTTAACAACTAGAAAAATCACCCCACCCCCTCCCTGCAGCAAAGGAAGTAACAGATGACAGAGAACGCCACCAAGTCACCTCAATAAGAGAAAATGACTTATAGAGGTTTACAAATCAATAAAAAGATAAGTAGAATAGTATCTAATCCTGTCAACTCTAATGGTTTGAAGAGGAGTATACAGGCATGAGGCACCAGCATCTAACCCAAATTAGTACCTTTTGGACGCACCGCAGCCATAACACGCATCCTCATTCTCAAAAATAGCATCTCGTAATGGCATCTGTACTGGTCCTGTCACAGGCAAATGACTTGAACCAGTACCAGAATCAACCGTCATCTTGATAACTGGCATGGTCCGGAACCTTCTACGGCTGTGAGAGAAGTATGCCGCAGGGCCCACATCCAAATCTCTCCCACAAACCCTAACCCTAAAATGCCCTAATTTGCTTGGAGAGAAACCCCGAAGGGTCGTGGCCCTTACAATGAAATCTCTGATGCTAGCAATGCATACCATCTAATCGATTAATTGATCCTGGTTCCTAAATTGGAGAAGAATTTAGAAGAAAGAAAGAAAAATTAGGAATAATAGTGAAAAATCCTGCTGACAAGTGAGAATTGCCTTGAGAGAAAAGGCTGCACTTGGTAATCTCTAATCATGGATCACCTTAAAAATCTTGTTGATTTTGTAAATTCGAACAGCATGAATAATAAGGAGAAGACATTGGTTTTATGTTGAACTAACAATCCTAATATTACCCCCCACCCCCATCATGAAGTTTTGCATAATACTGTCAATGAATCAGATTGAAGAAATTAATCCTTATGAAAAAGTAAATTTAAAATGCTACATGCTTACCTTAACCAAAAACACCTTAAGAAACACTGGCTGAATTAAATTGCGATTGCTTAAGCGACCTTATAAACAAGAATGTTCACTTTCGAAAACTTACAATGTAAGAAAAAAGAGCTCTTGCGACATGTGTAAACTTAGGCAATTGAACATTTTCGTAGAGTATTAGCAGTTAGGTCCTGTTAGTCCACTAATACATTACGATATCTTTCATAGCTTCCATTGTAAGATCTTTAGATTGAAAAAAAAAATAATAATAAGAGGATATACCTTATCCGTATTTGAGGTATGAGGTCGATCGGATCTCAGCGACGACAACAGAGATGAGATGGTTAGAAGTGAGGTTTTTATCTAGTCGTTTCAGTCAAAATCTCTCGGCTCTCAGGTCTCTGGAGATCAGAGAGAAAGAGGCGCTAATGGATTCTCGACTAAATTCTAATTCTAGAGAAGAGCGACGAACGAGAAATACGGAGACCTGACAATGTCAGAGAGAGCACTTGAGAGTAGGTCCGATGCCCGTTCGATGGGTTTAATCACCGTCGATTTGCTTTAAGATTCGTGCGGAAAGCTTTAAAATACGTGCGTATCTGTTTCAATTTTCGTGCGCATAAATTCTTAAATTACATCGGACGGTCATCATGCTCGTTGAACCTAAAAGTAGGTCCGATGGGCATCGGACCTACTCCGTTCTCGAGAGAGCAAAGGTTTGTCTTCTTCGGCTGGATGGTTTAGATTGGAAATTTGATGGGTTGTGAATTACAATCTCAACTAGTGTTCGGCTTACCATCAATTGGGTTGGACTTGGACCTTAAAATAATGCGGGGGCAACAATAGTTCCAACTGGTTCCGGTAATTAATGACAATAATTGACAACTCATGTACAATATGATTGCCAATGCGGAGACTCAGTATCAAGTTCTCAAGCTGTACGTGCAACGGTGCAAGCCAACCTCATCCGCAACAACAGCTTTGTGTTGCAATTAACCAAGGCAAACAATTATTTGCCTTGGTACCCACTGGTGGGATCTACATAGTGCCGCAGGACAACTGTTTCATCTGAATTTTGAGTTTTAGTAGAGATCTATTAGTCCTGACCAACTCCGTCTCCTGAAATTTTTTTGGCCCCCCTCTAGAGATTTGATTTGTAATTCGGATTAAATTTAGAGTTAAAATAGAAATAAATTTGTTGAATTTTGATTAGTAATTAGAATTATAAGTTAGAGCATCAAAAATTACAAGTCAAAGCATGGAAAGTATAAGTTAAACGATTATTTTTTATCGAGTATCCAATTAGTTAATGAATTTAAATCCTATTAGTTATGTAAACCCGATTTGATATTTTTTTGCCCCCTGACGAAAATCTGGATACGCCCTTGCTGGTACCCTGGTAATGTGAATTTGTAGCGGGTCCTAGTCTACGTGGACATAGAATTTCTTTTTAAAAAATAAAATAAAATATTAACACTCAGTCTTAGAATGTTGGTTATTGTCAAAATAAATTCCATCAAACAGGTCGTTTTTGTTTGAAATAAGATAAAATACATTACTATTGAGGATTAGAAATTTTGACTGAAGTTTTGAGACACTAAATGATTTTTTTTGCGCACTGAAACTTCCCGAGTTTTCTGAAAAGTGGTCATTCATTGAAATCAGAATTTTCTATCAAAAGTTACGTGTGTTTAAAGTATAAGAGTAGTTCATTGGCGTATTATTGCAGAAACATCGATGACGTGTCGATGTTTTATACCAAATGGTCCAGATCCAAATTTATGGATCGGTCTCAATGGTCCAGATCCATCAATATATATATAGAGGTTGGCTAATATCAAAACGTTTGTTCCTAGACCGCGGAACAAACGTTTCGGTTTTTACATTTTCAAAATCCAAATAGTCAATCCAAACCATTCAACATTCAATCTGTATTAAAATGTGTTTGGAGACCAAATTTTATATTTTTTAGAATTTACACTATTTATTAAGTTAATTTTAAAATTGCAGATTTCAATGATCCAGAAATTTTTCACTGTTTATTAAAATCAGTAATTTTAAAAATGGCTTAATAAATACTAAAAAAATTCAAAAAAATGTAAAATTTTGTCTCCAAGTACATTATAATACAGAGATCACATCTAACTGTTTGGATCAACCGTTTGGACTTTGAAAATCGGAAACCAATTGGTTGCACCACCGATCCGGAACAAACGTTTTGATATTAGCTAACCTCTATATATATATATATTGATGGATCTGGACCATTGAGACCGATCCATAAATTTGGATCTGACTCATTGAGTCAGATCTTTCTATATTTGTTGGAAACGAGACACTCTTTCTATTTCCGTACATCTGTATTTAATAATATCTATAGATAAAAAATTTCCCATATCTAGCATATTCTAGATATGCTTGGGAATAGTTATAAAAATGTGCTAGAATGAATGTTCAGTTGTACTGTGAAAAATTCTAATTTGAAAAAAATATTCATGAAAATTAAAAAAATTATTTAAAATACTAATTATCAATACTTTTTTTATTAATGGTCTTTTTTTATAAACTTTAATAATTTTATCTAATAATTAACATATAAATAAATTTAAAAAAAAAATTGCATAAGTATAATAAATAAAAAAAATGTCTCATTTTTAGACGTGTAAATTATAATAATGTATTAAAATAATGGCAAAAATCATTACGATTTTCAATAACTAGAGCATTTTATTATAAATAAATAAATTAAATTAAGTAATTTGATATTATGATATCTTTATGATATTCAGATGCAAGTATAAGTACAAATAAGTATTATTTATCTGGCGTTAGGGACTAATGCGTTTAATATATTATTTTATTTGAAAATTTTGATGAGAGAGATGAAACAAGATATCGTGGCATAAAACTAATTTGGTATTATCTAATGTTTTTTTTCCTACTTCTAAGGAAATGAGAATAAAAATAGAAAATAGATCCAATCTCATCTCATGCTAGAAAAAAAAAATTAAGTTCTTTGAATAAATGACAGTATTAATATTAATATTTTGTATGAACAAAGGAACAATTTGATAATGCTGGAAAACTTTATTAGACGCTAGATAACTCAGACAGTGAAATAAATATTTCTTTAAATGTCATACATTGAATTGTTTGTACAAGCATCGTAAAATACATGAAATATACGACTACTTAAAACATTCAAAGAAAGTTGACAAGCATGCAATATAAAACACATCAATTAAATGCAGCCGTGTGAATTAAATGTAGCTGCATATGCGTATACAGTTTGCTATTGCGCTCGAAATATCATGACATATATTCATATTTGAATATGCAATCATGCAGACGCATAATACTACATGCGGCACCGTCCATACAAATACATAACACTACATGTAGACGCATATGCGGGCCTTCTTAAATTGAATATTGTCATGACTCATGACTCTAAGTACTACTTTGTCAGCTTGTTATGACTATAAAAATTGACCGTGAGTATTGACAGTCATTTTAAAACCGCATTTTAAAACACTGGTTGCGCATACATTTTCCAAGTTCCAACTACTCGATTAGATCTCCTCGACACCTTTTTGCCTCGCTCATTAATCATTATACCAACTCAAATTTCATATTCTATTATTATTATTATTATTATTATTAATATTACTATTACTATTATTATGAATTGGGCTAAAATGAGACGTGGAGTAAAAATTTCTGGACCACCGGATTAGCGATTTTCAAAGTGGCTTAATAAATAGTAAAAAAATTCCAAAAAATGTAAAATTTGGTCTCCAAGCACATTTCAATATAGAAAACATGTTGAGCGGTTCGGATCGGTTGTTTGAATTTTCAAAATGAAAATATTACGTGGAGTACAAACTTGTTTTACTCCACGTCTCACCCTAGCTCATCTCTTATTATTATTATTATTATTAATATTACTATTACTATTACTATTACTATTATTGTTATTATTATCTGTATGTTTTGAATTAATAACACGATAATAACAATTAAGTTTTGCTGGCTAAAGTATTGATTCTAAATTAGAAAAATTCCTTGTGAAAAATTATAGTGTTAACTTTATGAACAAAAATATAATATGTGGTTTCTTTTTGTAAAATAGCCGAAATTTTATTGAATTAATCTCGTCTAATATTCAATTTATATCAGTATTTATTTAATATATTCATATTATATTTGTATTCATACCAAAAAAAATAATAAATAATTATGTGTCCGTAACTAATCCGTTTACACTCTGGTATCCCCATCAGCAAAAAGAGATGGATGGAAACTAAAAAAAGGAAAGAAAAAGGTGGATGTTCTCTCAACGATATGCTATGAGAATAATTCCCATTTAATTTAACAATGAGAATAGTTGCCATTGGATTAAATTATTCTCGAAAGCTCTAGTTTAGAATTGTAGATCTAAGATCGCATTCAATTTTGGAATATGTTTTTGATGAAAAGTTTAGAGGATATATTCTCTAATAAAGAGGATTGCTTTTTGACAGGTCATGTGTTTGTTTCTCTTTCTTCTCTTAATGAGCCGAAATGTTTGAAGTTACCATTCTCTAAAAAAAAAAAAAAAAAAAAAAAATTACAAAATCTGAGTATTTCGAAATCTACCATGGCCGCAGAACACCGGTGCGGCCCTAGCCAAGGGTCCGCCAAATGGTTCTGCGGCCCAATTTTTTTTTTTTTTTTGCAGAAAAATTATAATTCCTTTGACTTTGAACGTATTTGAACGGTTGAGAAATACTTTTGACCATTTGACCCTTTGGTTTCTGTACCCCTCTTCTCTTCTTTTATTAATAATTTTTCTGTTTAAAAAAAAAGAAAGCAAGAAGGGGCCGCAGAATGCCTGTGTGGACCTCTGGCTGGGGTTGCAGAATACCTGTGTGGTCCCGCGTATTTGGGGCCGCACCGGTGTTCTGTGGCCATGGTAGATCTAAAAATACTCAGATTCCGTGGTTTTTTTTTTTTTTTGAGATAATAGTAACTTTAAAAATTTCGGCTTAATGAGGGAGATCGATGGCCGCTTTGGCTCCTTAATTATCAGTTTATCACAAAACATTTTATGGTTGGTCCGGCTAGTATGATATCGGTATCATATGACATTAATTTTAAAATTTATTAGATAGATTTCAAACGTTTAATCTAAATCGTTCAAACTTCAAACCGATTTACTTTACGTTGATATTAGATTTTAAAAATTAGCTAAAACCTATCACATTTGACCACTTGACTTGATATTAAAATAACTCGAAAAAATAAATTTTACATGTAAAAGCATAACTAATGAAATAGATCGATTTGAACGATTTGGATTCACCGTTTAAAGTCGATACTATAGATTTTGAAATTAATATTATGTTAAGCTGAAATAACACTAATATCATACTAAGCCGAAGATGGCCAATGTGTTATGGTAGGACATGATAAGTAATAAAACTTTCTTGGTAAGAAATATGTTATATTTAATATATATGAGCAATCATACTTGACAAAACACAAAAGGTATCATAAATTTTGGCAGTAATCGTAATTAGATAATATTTTATTGCCTTTTTATCATGGCTAGGCATCAGGCAAGAGAATATATAAAGATTTGTTATCTAGAAATAATAAACAGTTGGAAGTCAATTTACTCCTTTTCTCTTGATTCATTTTCGTGGTTTCGTATGTTGCTCGTAAGTTTTCTCACCACATCTCTCTTACACTTTTTTTTTTGCTCTCGTCGATCTTAAATTCAGCCGATTTTTTCTCTTACCTTTCTTCTTAAAAATAATTAACATAATTTAATCTACCCCCCGCCCACCCCTCAAGAAAGGAATGCATATTAAATCTGCATTCTCTCATAGGAAGAAATAGTCAGAAACTGTAATTTCTATGCTGCTTTTAATGGAGCGCAGATTTAATATGCGACCTACCCAGAGCAGGAACGCATATTAAAATCTGCGCCACTGGTAATTTGTTTATTAATTTTTAAAAGATGGTAAAAAAAATCGATAGATTCAGAGTCATGTTCCCTAAATTTATACTACCGGAGGAGATTAATGAACTCCAAGCAAAATTCAATCATGCATGTAATATTTATCTCTAGTTATATTTAACACGTAGATGTTCTGATCCGCCAACAGCTGTGATTAAAAGATGAAATTTCAGATTGAATATGAGCCATCCAATCAAATAATCTGTTTTTTTTCTAATTCTATGCATTTTTTTTTTATGTGTAGAAGTTCAAATTTAGTTAGACATGTACTCGTTACATGCAAATTGTATTATCTTTCTGATTGATCATGATTTTTTTCTATTTTTTAAATGTAATTAAAAGAACTTTTTAATTGATTGACAATTGATTGATCATGTCTTCATTTCTTTCTATTTTTTTATATCATTTAAAGAATGTTATTTGTCATTTAATATGTTATTTTGTATGAGATATATTTATGAAAATATGTCATTTTTGTATGAATGTTTTTTGTTCTTTTATAATATATTCTCATTGCAATGCACGGGCACGATACTAGTAAGGAATTATATATTTAATGTGGTATTTTTACGCTCTAAATTTCTAAATTATTTTTTGAAGTTTAATTTTGAAATTAAATTAAAATTGTTATAATCTAAAACAATTAAAGTGTTGAATTGATTATCAATTTATTATATTAAATTGTTATAGTGATCTTAAATTTAAAGGTTATTGAGACAACAAATAGTCCCAACTTTATCGCAAGAATACACAACAGAAATAAAACTAAGTTTTGATTCTAACTCGTTAAAAGGATACATCCCATTGTCTCTTAAACGTTTGTATTGGTTTTAAAATAATAAAAAAAAATACATAACTGCCTAAAATAAATAAAAATACTTTTTTTATCAGAAATAAATAAAAATACTTCTCAAATATAAAACAATGTAATTATACGGGCTTTTTGTGTCCGAAAATAAGAAATCAAAATTTCTCATAAAAAGTTACGACTATTTAAAATTTGAATTTTCATTTATACTTTTTTGATTAATTTCTTCGGCTAAATTAGGTCAAATGTAGATTTTTTTTTTAATTAGTCGTCAGCAAATTAATTATTTTTGATTATTTTTTAGGAACTTAATTCTTAAATTAAAATAGAATTATTAGAATGTGAAATTTTAAAGTATTGAATTTTACGATATATATCTTCAGCTGGGGTTCCTTAATATCCAAAGTTAATTACAAATTAATAAATATACTCATAATTTCTTGGTTTTTCGAAAAATGTCCAAACCGGCCAGATTCTGGCCGGTTTCCTCTTCCCCAGAAGCTTGCCAGAATCTGGCAGGTTTCCTCAAATTTTTTTTAGAGACACTATGAATAGCAAGATAATGAAATCTAACACTGAAAATTCGAATTTTTTATTTAAATTATTTGTTAGATTACTTCTTTTGATGTATAATTAGCATATTTATACAAAAATACGCTAAATTACTTGAAATTATGTTGAATTACACTATATTACATTAAATTACGCTAAATTATGTTAAATTACGCTAAAATACGATAAATTACGGTCAATTACATATAAATATGGATGATATCTTTACTGAGAAGGCGAAAAACGACGACAAAACTTCAAACGGCCATAAAACAACGCTCGAGTGTCCAATTTTAGCAAATGACCACTTTTTAGAAAGCTTGCAAAAATACGCATGCGTCAGTGCCCGTGATGCCAGATTTCAAAATTTAGAATTGCCAAAAAACAAAGGGAAGAGCCTCAAAACTTGAGTTGAAGTTTCCGATTAAGATTTTCATTTCTATTATTCAATCTAAGTAGCTCAGTAAACTAGTTATATAATGAACTTGTAGAATACCAATTTTTACTATTTTTTTATGATTTATGAAAGATGGCACAAAATCGGCCTAATGTAGCGTAATTTACCGTATTTCATTATAATTAGCGAAGTTAGTGTAATTTAGCATAATTTAATGTAATTTAGTGTAATTCAACATAATTTCAAGTAATTTAGCGTAATTTAATGTAATTCAACACAATTCAACATAATTTTAAGTAATTTAGCGTATTTTAGTATAAATATGCTAATTATACATCAAAAGAAGTAATCTAACAAATAATTTAAACAAAAAATTCGAATTTTCAATGTTAGATTTCATTATCTTGCTCTTCATAGTGTCTCTAAAAAAAAATTGAGAAAACCGGCCAGATTCTGGCCGGCTTCTGAGGAAGAGGAAACCTGCCAGAATCTGGCCGGTTTGGACATTTTTCGAAAAACCAAGAAATTCTAGGTATATTTATTAATTTGTAATTAACTTTGGATATTAATAAAAATGTCGGCAGAGGGCAGCAATATTAATTTCCAATTCTTTAAACAATATTTATTTATTTTCTGAAAAAAAGAAGTAGTTTGATAGCAACCCAACCACAAAAAAATTATTAGTGCCTATACTGCACTTGGAGGTCTCTATCACGAGTCCACCTCTCTTGTTTCATGTATTTGCTTAAATTTTTCTATTCTGTTAATTTTTTTAATCTCCACATTTTAACTTCTTACGTCCAAACTTGAAAAATAGAAATGACTGAAAAGATTTACTTCTTAAATGCATTCACCATCAATATAAACAAAATTATTTCGTTCTAAAAAATAATCAAAATGAGATCTTAGATATCTCCTTAGCTTATATACTGACACCTCCCTCAAACAAGATTATTTCCTAAAAAAAAAAGATAAAGAAAAAAGAAAAATGAGCAATAAATCCTCCGTTTTATTTTTAAACAAAATGGAGACTATATTGTTCACGCAATTAACACCGGCCTTGAAGTTGAAGGTAATGCTATTAAAGGCTCCTCTCTTTCTTTTCAACTCAGAATTGTTTCTTCGAGTATCTAGAAATAATTAGAAAGTGAGAGAATCCGAGAAAGTCCGAGAAAAACTTCTTATTGAAGCCTATTTAGCTCTTCCTTTTTAAGTCTTCTTTGCTCTCTCTCATTCGCTACGATACGCCATTATCGCTTTGCCTTTGAAGGAATAATCGGCGTAACTCGTACGGTGAGTCTCTTCCTATTCAAGCGTTCTTTCGCTCAAAACCAAAACGCAGCTATTCGGTTTGGAAAATCGCGCAATATTATCCTGTGCTGTCGGGAGATTTTCCAAACCATGGTAGCAACAGCGAACTGTTGCTTGCTACGGTAGAAGGTCCTAATTTTAAATTCAAGTAAGATATACAAACAATAGAATTGGAGGGGAGGGGTGGGGTGGGGAGAAGGGGGGGAGGGCTGGGCCCCGCTGACCTACCCCTGCTACGTATTTGCATGTGTTCATTTATTTATTTTGTTTAATATTGTAGTTTTTTCCACGGGAAATTGTGGGTGAATAGTAGAATTCTAATAAAAATGAAATTTATTCTTCTTTCAAATAGATACTTTTTTTCTGCACGAACAGAGCATGGGAATTTCAGTAATTGCTTGCTAAAAAAATGTATTAACCAGTCTTATTAATGATTTCAGAGCTGAAAATCTGTAACTAATTTTGTGGTGCTAATGAAAGAGCAGTGTAATGTGGTAAGATTCTGTCATGTATGATGGATGAGAGCGGAGACATATAATATGGAGTAACTAAACTAGTTTTTCTGAGAATAATAGAGACCTTGATTTTTAGGCAATGGATTTTATATTTGTCACTGCCAGCATTATTTTGGAATTCTTTTTTTTTGCAAAATATTTTAAACTCCAGTAGCTTCTGTAATATCTTCTTAGGATAATTTATATTGATTTTTTATTGTTGGCTCTTCTAAAATAGAGGCTGGGAAATATAAGGAGAAAGAAGACACATGGCAGGTGGAGACACAAGAAATGGTTTGCAAATGATGGAGGAGAGAAAGGCAAATGGGGATGATGCTCCAGTCACCAAGGCCTCTCTCCCTCCTTGCTGTATTAAAGCCCTCGCCTCGTCACCTGAGTCTGACGCCAGGTGTCATGCCACTGTGGTCTCTGGCTGGTTCTCCCAATCCCATGGTTTGTTTATTATTTACATTCAATGTCTCACTAGCCAACCACCTTGTGTTAATCTCACTTTTCTTGGGTTGATTTGATTCTTTTATTTTCAGGAAAGGGCGGCAAAGTGCAGTATTACAATAACCCCATGTGGCCTGGTACTCTCCCTGTCTTTCAAGTTTCTTTGAATATTTTAGTTAATTTTATTTTATAAATTTTTTATGACAGAAGTTTAACGAGAACTAACTGTTTAATAAGACGCAAGTAAGTGCATTTGACTCCTGTTCAATTCATGCATAAGTGCTTATCCATTTACGATTTGGGTCTATTTTTAAACAGGAGAGGCTCACTCCCTGAAAGTCGAGAAGATCTTGTTTCAGGGAAAGTCACCATATCAGGAAGTCTTAATTTTTGAGGTATGATTGACAATTTGCCAATTTTGTCCTCAACTCGTACCCTTTTTGTTGTTTTTGTTGATTTTTGTACATCTAATGCAGTCCGCAACTTATGGAAAAGTACTGGTCCTAGATGGAATTGTGCAGCTGACTGAGAAGGATGAATGTGCGTACCAGGAGATGATTGCCCATCTTCCCCTTTGTTCCATTCCATCCCCTAAAACTGTAATTTTATGATATTTATTTCCTTTTGTATTTTACTAACTGTACATTACTGTACATTCAGTTTTTAGTTTAGTATCTTCTGGTACGGGTACTAAATGAGTTGTGGTTTCCACATTAGTTGCTTTTGTTTATTACTGCGGTAGGCCCAATTGAATAGATAAAAATATTGTTTGTCCTGAAGCAATCAAGAATTGGTGGACTTTGGGGGGGGGGGGGGGGGGGGGGGGGGGGGGGGTGGAGGGTTGAGAAGGACAATAAAACTGTGACATTTATGCTTGGGATTATACAATAAAGATTCATAGAATAAATTATGTAAATCCCGGGATGTTGTTGTTTTTTACTCTAACTTGGGATCGACCGCAGAATTATCATTTCTCGGTGTACTGAATGTACAGTGAAATATTTTGAACCAGGTTTTGGTTATTGGAGGTGGCGATGGTGGGGTCCTTAGAGAGATATCACGACACAAATCTGTGGAGGTTATAGAAATCTGTGAAATTGATAAGCTGGTTATTGATGTAAGCATGTTGATTTTTTCTCTGACTTTTCATACATGTCTTCATGTTTAGTTTTTTTAGCAATTTAACTTGCACCATACTTGGTTTCAGGTTTGTAAAGAATTCTTTCCTGATTTATCTGTTGGGTTTGAAGACCCTCGTGTACGACTCCATGTTGGTGATGGTACGTCTAAATGTCTAATTTCTGTGTCATATTCTGATTTTATTCTGATTTTAAATTCCGTTAAATTTCAATTTTCGCTATTTGAGAGCAAATATTTGACCATGTTATTTCTTTGTGTCTTCAGCGGTGGAGTACTTACGAAATGCTCCCGAAGGGAAGTATGATGCCATTATCGTAGACTCGTCAGATCCAATTGGTGAGTAATTGTTTTTCAGTTTCCTCTTTTACTTTGTTAAGCTACTGTCTGCTCATTTCTCTTATTGCTTTTTCTATGCTTTTGCTGAAATTTTTGACAGGGCCGGCACAGGAGTTGGTAGAGAAGCCGTTCTTTGACATGATAGCAAGGGCTCTGAGGCCTGGAGGTGTCCTATGCAACCAAGCAGAGAGCATGTGGCTTCACACACACCTAATTCAAGACATGCTCTCCATTTGCCGTCAGAGTTTCAAGGGATCAGTTCACTATGCCTGGACTAGTGTCCCCACTTATCCCAGGTTATTCATTGTCATGCCTTGTTTACTGTTTTCAGATTCTGATTTTGATCAATAAGGTGGAGAATAAGCAGGGATCTTGGAGTTTGAAGTTCAATTAGTTAGAATGTAGAATTTCAGTTATTTAATTGGAAGTACATAAATTTTGAAACATTAGAGTGGCAATCCTGAAAATTTAGAATTGAAACTACAAACTAGCTTGCAGCTTGATATCAGGTTTAAATTAGCATTTAGCAGCCCTAAGCTTGAGGGAGTCATTTAATGCTTAATGGTTTAGCATTAGCAGTGATGAATGGTCGATAAACCATAATACATGCATGTCTTTTAAATCATTTTTTTTTCATGTTTAAACACTATGAATTATGAATATGATATCATGGTAAATATCATAACATATTGATTGCACCATCGGAAATTCGTACAAGAGGGTCGTCGGAAAATGAGACTTATTGATTTGCTAATATTTTTTTGTCCTTGTAACATGAAATGAAGGATAAAAAAACATTACTAACTCGCATGGGCCAATAATAACCTAATTTTATTTTTTTGGGTCTGAAATGAAGAAAAGGCGCTGTATGTTTTGTTCTTTTTTCCTTTTGTTTTGGACCAGCTGGTGTTACAGTTGGAACTCTGTAAACTTTTTGCCTTTCACAAGAAATGAAAGCAGGCAACCTTGCTTTGGCTGCTATTATAAAAAAATAAAATAGAAATGGTCCTAATCTGTATTGGCAAAACCGCTGCGGTTGTATAGTGGCAAAAACCACTACAGTTGGGACAATAAAGCGCGATGTATCAGCGATAAATCATGATATTAAAAGCTTGCAGCTTCAACACCCTATTTCCAAAGCTAGTAGATGGCGGTTATAAAATGCCTTGCATGTTAGTAATTAATGTGATCACATGAATAATTGAAATAAATGAGGTTCAATATCTGATTTACAGTGGGGTTATTGGATTTTTGTTATGCTCAAAGGATGGTCCGCCTGTCGATTTCACAAATCCCATAAACCCAATTGAAATGCTGGAGGGAGCTACAACTGCTGGAAGGGAAATTAAATTCTATAACTCTGAGGTATGTATAATATTATATTCCCTGGTTTTTACAAAATGTAGTTTAGCTTACCTCTTTAGTTTTTGGTTTGAAAATCTAAAATTTGAACAGATGCATAGGGCTGCATTTGCGCTACCATCATTTGCAAAGAAAGAGCTGGCTTCTATTTATGCTTCCTCTAAAAAGGTAGTTTTATTTATTACCAGCAGTAAAGGTGAACTAGAACCATATGAATTTATGTAGCCATTATTAATTTGAGATTATATATGACACCACAATGAACAGAAATTAATAAATTTGACAGGCACCAGATATGAGAAATTTTAATAAATAAATAATGTTCTTTTAGTATTAATTAATGGTCGATTGGTCACCATACTGGTCAGTTTATCTTGGTATTGGCCTTCAGCAGTATATGTATCAGTAGAGTATTTCAGCAGAAACTTTGTTTTGCAACCCTAATTTCGCCCACAAATAGTCACACTGAAGTTTATTTTTGGTTTCACTTATCATCACAAATTCTGTGTTAGTAAAACACGAAACATATTAGAATTAGCATTAAAAAGAATGAAATAAATTATAGGAGCCAGAAGACCGAAAAGCTTTCAACTACCCTTATGCCGTATTTGTAACAGAGATTGATTTGGTGAAAAACACAGCAAATGATTTGATTTCTTCTGCCTTAAAAAAAATTGACAGGTGCAATCCAGTCCAAAAGAGGAGGCCCCGAAGAACAAGATTGTGTCACAAACAGCAATTCTCACAGCATAATATGATTCCAGTTTGGAAGAGAAGTAGAAATTGAGCCGAATAAATAAAACAAAAGGAGGAAGATATATGATGTTTTGTTTGAGTTGTGAGAGTATTGTGTATGTGGCGTCAGGTTGGACAGTTTGTTAACACGTAGTTATTATTCCGTGGATTATGAGCAGGACGAAACATATTTTTTCTAGTTAACTATTTTATCGTTGACATCTTGTATGATGTGCTCTTTTCTAGTGACCCATCTATGTATTTTTTATTTCCCAGTTTTAAAGAGTAATATCCTTTGAAAAAGGATAAAATGTTATGTGACATAGAGAAAAATTTCAAGTTTGAAAGTCATAATCACTACTAACAAACACATTTTTGCGATCAAATGATATTATCTAGAAATTAATCCAAAAAAAATTGTTCACTTAAATGATATCTTAATTGCTGTAATTTAAACAAAATCAATGATTCACTATTGTCATTTTTAAATTTTGCAAACTGACATTAATATAGCAAATAGTATCGGTATGATATGTCACGAAAAAAAAAATATAAATTTACAATTATATTTACGCAAACTAATAATTGAAGAAATAGAAACGCAAAGGCCCATTGGACCCAATGTTTCGGTTGGGTTGGGTCTTGATGGTTTGCCAAGAGCCCAAGACTCAAGAGGCTCTGAGGCTGTGGCAAAATATGTTTACTCTGCTTCTAATGACTACCGCGATTGGTTACATCTCTGAGATCACTTGAGAGTAGGTCCGATGGATTTAATCACCGTCAAGTTGCTTTAAGATTCGTGCAGAATGCTTTAAACTCCGTGCATGTATATTTCAATTTTCGTGCACACAAATCTTAAATTAGATCTGACGGTCATCATGCTCGTTAAACCTAAAAGTAGGTCCGATGGGCATCGGACCTACTCCGTTCTCCTCTGAGATGAGTTACCGAGTGAAAACTCAGGTGCAACGGCAGGTTAATTTCTTTTCATAATGATTAAACGTGCTCATAAAAAAATAAAGAAGATAACCTTTACAAATAAAAATAAAAAGAGGACTGAATTAATCAAATACAAAAGTGTTTGAGAGACCCACATTTTATTACGATCAATCTTATTTTAATATTTATAACATTATCAGTAAAAAAAATCTAAAAAATTAGACAAAAAAATTATATCACAAATTCACAATTTGTTACCAACTAAGTAAAATTTAAATGCCTACCATATGTTTTCTAACAAAAGCACATAACTAACACTGGACTGGAGAACCAACCGGTCTTTGGTCTAGTGACAAAGACACATGACTCCTATGCAGAAGGTCATGAGTTCGAAACCCACAAAGTAAAAAAAAATGCACTGTAATATAAATAGGGATTTGATAAAAAAGCTGAGGATGGAATCCTAATTACAATAGAACCAATTAAGTTTGGAGAGTTGTCAGTCCATTGCACTCCTGCTAAATCATTTTGAATTAGAGTTAAGAGTTCGCGTTTCGCTACGATATTTTTTGACAACAAAAAACGCATATATATATAGTTGTAGAAATGAAAACACTTATTCGTAATTTAATAAAAAAATATACCCGGAACAAGTCAATATCAGATACCCAACAAGTTATCTGTTTTAAAATTGTATTCTAATTAATAATCTTACAGTCTAAGTATTTTAATCGGTAATTAACGGGTCATGACAAATTACGGAAGGACACTATATTATAGTTCTAAAAATTTCTAATACTTTTAAGAGGAGTGTTCAAATGCCTTTGTGCCTCCATTTTAAAAACTTTAATAACTCAAAGTTTAAAACTTAAACGTCAAAATAAAATTGTTAGATGCGATCTATGTTATTTTCTCTATGTGCTCATAAAAAATTATCACATTTTAATTTTTCCTTTATGTGAATCAATAAGTTGAAAAATCAACGTCTAGAAATTATCCATATTAGTATACATTTTTACAAGCTCAAGATGACAACCAAAAAAAGTTGAAATGCCATAATTTTTTACACGTGCATAGATAAAATGATGTAGTTCATATCCAACTGTTTTATTTTGAATTTTAAGTTTTAAATTTTGAGTTATTAAAGTTTTAAAGAATGAAGACATGATGGAGGCACAAAAAATAAAGACATTTGAACCCTCCTCTACTTTTAATTACTATTTATATCTTAGAAAGTAAGGTCTTATTCTACAACTCATCAATAGTATAAGATTCGATTCGTTTATATTTAGTTGAACAAATATATGACAGAAAACACAACTCTCTACCTTTTAAGATGAGAAAGGCATCATCAACAGATCTATAGCTGTCTGCTTTTATCATTCTTTAACTTTAATTAAATACAATTCAATCCGTAAAATAATTTCCACTATTTATAAGTTTTATATGAATCTAAACCTTCTATTATGAATTTTTCAGAAAAAAAATTCATTAGGCGATTAACAATTAAACGTGTTCCATGAGCATTCAGATATTGAAATATTAAAAGTTCGTAAAATTTATACTTAATTTAATTACGTTTCAGAAAATTACCGAGTTTGCATTACCGACTGTGCAACAGGACCGAAATTTTAAAAATTGACACTGTCCAAAAAAAAGATAAACTAAAAAATCACTAAATCCTGAAAATTCTATATTTGTCACGTCCGCAACTTCAAATGGCAGAAATCACAGGGGTATCCGCCATTTGAATTTGAGGACACAAATTGGTGTCTGCAACTGGATATATTGCGGACATTTTTTTTTTATTTGACATTCTCGTACAGAGCCGAAAACTTATTCAAAAATAGAAAAATCAACTTATAATTTGAATATATTAAAAGGAACATCAAACAAAATAGATAAAGTATCTTATAATTTAGATGTACTAAAAGTACTACGAAATATTTTTCAGGCCAGATTTTTTGCAGCTGTAAAAAAATTAAACTATTTCTTGGTGTGTTACTGAAAAAAAGTAAAAATATTTTGAATCTCAGTTATTGATCCCAGTTCAAAAATCACTTCTGGATATATAAAAAAATTATCATGGTCCTTCTAGTACATTCAAATTCTAAGGTACTCCATCTATTTCTCTAGAAGTGATTTTAGGAATATATTAAAATAGATGGAGTACCTTAGAATTTGAATGTACTAGAAGAACCACGATAACTTTTTTATATATCCAGAAGTGATTTTTGAACCGGGATCAATAACTCAGATCCAAAATATTTTTATTTTTTCCAGTAATACACCAAGAAATAGTTTAATTTATTTACAGCCGTAAAAAATCCGGCTTGAAAAATGTTTCGTAGTGCTTCTAGTATATCTAAATTATAAGATACTTTATCTATTTTGTTTGATGTTTCTTCTAACATATTCAAATTATAAGTTGTTCCTTTTATTTTTGAAAATTAACAAATGGAAATCACTTTTAGGCTCTAGTCATGATGTCAAATAAAAAAAAAAACCATCCGCAACCTCATATTGCAGATACCAATTTTTGTCCGCCATCTGAGATTGTAGACACCTCTTTAGTGTCCGTCATTTGAAATTACAGACGTGTTAAATCTGAAATTTTCAGGATTAAATGGTTTTTTGATTTATCTTCTTTTTTACAGTAGTATAATTAAAAAATTTGGTCAGGCAGCAGGACAAGTTTCTTTGTAAATAACTTTCTTATTATTAATGAAAATGTCGGAGAGCTATGCTCACTAGGGCTGCAAACGAACCGAACCGAATCGAACTTACCTCCAGTTTGAGTTTGGTTTGAATTAATTTCGAACAAACTCAATTTCGAATCGAATTTTTTACGAACTCAATTTCGAACTTTTACGAACTTTGTTACGACTTACGAGTTATGACTTATGGCTGGGCCATAGTTCGAAATTACAACACTTCAATAAAAACTCAGGCATTCTGAATTCTAATTACACAGTACACCAAAGTTGGAAATCAAAGTTCATTACAAATACCAAAATTTATATCAAACACCAAAGTTTAGTACAATCAATCAAAGTTCAGTACAATCACAGTATCCAAAGTTTTCCAAATAGCCAACAGGAGAAACATCACCAAAGTTTTCAAATATCTAAAGTATTCAAGAAATATTTTTCAGAAGTCAGAACTGAGAGCAATTATGGACTGGGCGGCCTTATATTTTCAACAACGAACATAAGTTATTAGCGGAAATCAACGGTTCACGTTTGAGTTAATTTCGAACTAAATTTGGTTTGTGAACCTATTTCGAACGAACTAGGTCCAGTTTGAGTTTGGTTTGAATTAATTTCGAACGAACTCAATTTCGAATCGAATTTTTTACGAATTTTTTCGAATCAAACTCGAATCGAATTACGAACTACGAATTTTTTGTGCAGCCCTAATGCTCACTGACCTTGTTCCAACGCGTTCTCTTTCCTTAATTTTACAGATTTGCTTTTTTATTTATTTATTTATTTATTAAGGGTGTAGCGCAGTTTGGTAGCGCGTTTGGTTCGGGTACAAAATGTCACAGGTTCAAACTGAAGTTGTAATGATTTAATTTGTGTCGGCAATTTTTTTTTCCAATGAGTACGAAATGAGTCGGGTAAAAGTATTTTTGTATTCTTACTCATTATGTTAATGAATAAAATTTTACTAGTATCCGATAAGTTAAAATAAAATAATTTGTTCGTATCTATCTTATCAAATACATTACGCAGGGGCGGAGTCAGACTTTGAAATATGGGATCAACTATAAATAGAGATCAATCATATAAAAAATTTTGTGCAAAAAATGAACAATTTTACAATTTCTTGATATTTTACTCTAAATTATATAAAAAATCATACATAAATATAAAAAGGTTAAAAACAAAATAGGAGTCAATTTTACCGTTCTTGCATTGTTAATGCA
The DNA here is from genome assembly GCA_011114355.1 of Carex littledalei. NCBI lineage: Eukaryota > Viridiplantae > Streptophyta > Magnoliopsida > Poales > Cyperaceae > Carex > Carex littledalei. Next base: position 2,359,532 of record CM022088.1, read on the forward strand.
AATTTGACTGTATATTGTGATATATGAGGAGGGATCAAGTTACAACAAAGTTACAACAACCATTTTTTTCATTTTCAAAGTCCAAATCGTCGATCCAAACCGTTCAACATGATCTCCACAATAAAATGTGCTTGCAAATCAAATTTTACATTTTTTTGAATTTTTTTACTATTTATTAAGTATTTTACAAAAAATAGTCATATTCAGACCATTGAATTTTGTACCCATCTTAATAAATAGTAAAAAGTTTCAAAAAAATGTAAAATTTGATCTGCAAGCACATTTTATTGTGGAGATCATGTTGAACGGTTTGGATCGACGATTTGGATTTTGAAAATGAAAAAAATAGTTGTTGTAACTTTGTTGTAACTTGATTCCTCCTCGTGATATATTCCTCAACTTTTGATTTTTATATACAGATAGAAGATGTGTTCCAGAGCAACTACTGTACGATATGTGGCAATTAACTGTTACATTACCCTGTCTTTTTAGCCATTCATAAATGATTAAGACATTTCAGCTGCCTCTTATTTTGTCTAAGCATACCACACTCCGAAAGAGAACAACACAACGTGTATCAGAGCATGAACTCGTGACACCTACATATATGTTCAAATATATCAGTACTATATATATATATATATATGTCAAATAAACCTAAGTCTATGTTTGTTTCTTGTAGCAGGTTCCTTATATTGTGGTGTACAATAGTGATTATATTGTTGGCAACCTTGTCTTTGCTCTGCCAACCTCATTATTAATTAGTTTATATAATTATTTATATATGACGAGAAAAAAAAAAAGGCTAGCTGATAGGCCCAGCTTTATTTGATAACAATAATTAAATGTACCCAAATTTCATATCCATTGTTGGTGATTAATTACAACTAATCACAGAGGACAGGTCTTAGTACTGTTCTCCAGTTTGCTTTAATTTACTTGTTGTTGCTCTAATTAATACATAAAGATTTAATTGTTCTTATTTTGAAGAAAATAAAAACCAAAATTTTTTAGTTACCACCTCAATATTTCAAAATTCTTATCTTATCATTGATTTATGCAAAATTAAAATGTTACTATGTGTGTAGCTCCGCGTGATTAAGAGGTCATGCGTAACACCAAGTTGTGCACGAGTTTCAATTCAACATGAGCAAATTTGAGCTGAAAATTCATGTGCAACTCGGTCTTGCGCATGTAAGTAATATTTTAATTTTGCATAAAGGAATGATAAGGTTAGAATTTTGAGATATTGAGGATATTGAGGAGGTAACTAAAAAAATATCGGAAATAAAATTGATAATCAGCATATTTATACAAATTTATTGTGCATTATTATTGTGGGTTACATCAAAGAAATAAGGTATATGTTATTTAACCCTTCCAAGGTTATCTATGTTAAAACCATATTACCATTTTGGAGGGGCTTTCTGCCATGGATTAAACCCCGCAATTAATAACATTAGCAACAAAGCGTACAATATTATATATATATATATATATGTAGACCACACATGTGTGCATGTGGGGTGTCATTCTCTTGTTGGTTTGTTTGTAGCCTTATCTTGGTACCTCAGCATGAAATCATGCTTACTTCATCAACAAGAGTCCAAACTTGGATGTTGACCTCGTCAACTGTATGCAATTAATTGCTGAACTGAACTGTAACGACGCTATAGTACATTCAGTGTAGTGTAGAAGAAGAATTCTTTTTATAAACCATAATTAAAAAAAAAATTTAGGAAACCAACATGATTATTTTTGTTTTTACAAAAACTATAAAAACCTAAATGCTATTTCGGTCCGTACTGATTTCATAAGTTTTTAGCAGAACATGTGTAGTCGTTGGTGTAATACTCACGGACTGAGATGCCATTTCAGTCCAGAGTTTTTTTAGCCGGGACCGAATGGCATTTCGGTCTGGCCCCTTTTTCTTTTTAGGGAAGATGAGGGCCAGAGCCTATGTCGCGGATGGAAAAAAAAATTAAAGCACCGGGACTGAAATGCCATTTCAGTCTGGTGTCTCTTTCAGATTTTCTGTGGCCATCTTGCTGAAAACTTGTAAAACCATTACGGACCAAAATGTCATTTCGGTATGGTAATAAAAAAAATTAGCAGACCGAAATGGCATTTCGGTTAATTGATTTTTGTAAAAAAAGAAGTAATCAACCTAGTTTCCTAGAATTGTTTTTTTAATTATGGTTTATAAAAAGATTCGAAAAATCTGCTCAGGAATCAATGTCACTGTGCACATACTCTGAGAGATGTTTCTCCTCTCCAAGTTGTACCAAAGAGATGTTGATGACAGCATTTGGAAATTAAAAAAAAAAAACATTTCTATGATTTGAGAAAACTATTTAAATCTAAAAACAATGGTACATAATATTTCAGTTGGTTTAGTGATTTCCAACCATTACTGCTCTGTCTGCTCATCATATATAATTATTTCATTTGTCAGAAACTTTTTGACGCATGTTATATTATATCAACGAGTTGAAGAAACTAGGATTGGAATGTGGAAGTTGTCATTTGTTATAGACCACAAATTAAAGGAAATGTTATCCTTTCCAAAGAATAATATTATTTCTTCCAAGTGTCCTAGCTAGCTAGCTAGCTATACGACGAGGAACCGGTACAGAATTCGCGATATGTTCCAACCATGACTTGTCAAAACTGGTCTCCTTGATGCTTTTAGATTCTTAAATTTAATGTATTTGATGTTGATGGAGTCAATATGGGTGAGCCACTGAGCCGGGGTAAATTCTTGCTTTGTTCATCTTTAGGAAAAAAAAAAAAAAATACCGTGAGTGCGTGAAAGCAAGGCACATATATACCGTATAGAGATATGGTCTGTAAGATTCTGTCCGGAAGCAACTGCATCAAGTTAGTAGTTTGATAAATAAGTCTGTATCCGTTGCTATTTATTCCATGAGAAGCAGAATTCTGTTTTTCATATTTAAAACGAATGAATTAAATAAGATTCACTGGTACTATTTTTTTTTTTTTTTGATAAAAGATTGTTAGTCCGTTTCATTAAAGAAACCAGAAACCAGAATCCAAAATACATCCAAAATGATTAACCAAATTCAACACCTAATTAAACTATAGAAGTTCATTAACACTTCCATACATCATAGAATCAACATACTACTGAATTAAACCAAAGCCAAAAGAACTAGTTACTAATTAATCTAAATAAACAAGCAACTATGCAGTGCTGCTAGATGAAGCCTCCTCTCTATATGGGTACGTTTGGATGAACTCTAGAATAGCTAGAATAGCTACTGTTTAGAATAGTAAATAATAATAACTACTGTTTAAGAACAGTGCTAACTCAAGCTATTCGGAATAGTGAAAAAGTTGTTTGGATTGCATATTTGGAATAGAGTTTGGAGGGAATGAGTAAAGTAATAATTTATGTGTTAGATTAAATATAATACAATATAATATTAATTTAAATATTAAATGTAATATAATATTATTTTAAATATTAGATTAGTATATATTAAATAAAATATTATATTAAATATAATATAATATTAGTTTAAATATTAAATATAATATAATATTAGGTTAAATGTTAAATGTAATAATATTAGGTTAAATGTTAAATATTAAACATCCCCACTAATTCGTTAACCAAATTGGGTTATATGGTGACACACTTTAGACAAGGTGTTATAATATATAATTGTATGCATAAGCCTCAAGTATGGTATTTGACGATTTCTGTCTCGATTTATGGGATTAGAGAATGACATGATTGAATCATTTGGTTTAATATTATTTGAATTGTGATTTGGTTTGCTTGATTGCTATTGTCTTGATAATTGCTTGTTGATTTCTAGTTGTTTGACTTACTATAGATATTTGTTGAAGTTTTGGATTGTATGATATAAGTGCATGAAATGTCTTAGGAAGCACGATCATACTTTTATGAAATTGATGCATGACTTGATATAATAATTCATTTGGTTGAATCATAAGTTTGATTTAAGTGACATGCATGATAAGAATTCATAGTATAATTTCTTCATGAAGCATAACATATAGTCATATGTGTAAATTGATTAAATATTAAAATGGATACTTGACCGGTCATGTAGGCGCTGTCTTTTCGTGGTAGCGCATGACCGTGGTAATGTCTTGATTGAATATTAAACTTGAAAATTTGACCGGTCATGTAGGCGCTGTATTCTTGGTAAGCGCGTAATTTCTATTATGTAGGACCGTTAATTCGTGGAAGCGCATAGCAGAAATTGCGTAGGCGCCGTATTCGTGGTAGCGCGTGATCCAGTTATGTAGGCGCCGTTGATTCGTGGAAGTGCATAACTGTAGACACGTAGGCGCCGTATTCGTGGTAAGCGCACAATTTCAGGTTATGGCCATAATAGAAATTATGTAGGCGCCGTATTCGTGGTAGTGCATGACCCATAGTCAGATAAGTGTCGAATCTGAATCGCAAGATAGAAATGTTGAAAGAATTGCTTTACAAGAATATTTGTGCATTAAGTAAGATTCATGATCATTACATTTGGGTACCTATATCAGATCATATGCATGGAAAAGATTGAATTTTGTTTCAGTGTTTCTCTTATGGTTGCTGCAGTTATTATTAATTTGTGTGTATCGTTTCTTTTGTTTGGACGCAAGCATTTAATGTTGTGAATTATTTATTTGGCTTGATGATTAGTGTTGCTCTTTTATTATTTGTGCTTGGTCCTATTTGGTTTAGTTGGTTGGGTCTTGGCAAAACTAACATTTAAGACTGCCTTTCTAGCCCTTACGACTGAGAGTAACTTTGGTCAGGATTTTATTTTTGATCATCAGCCACATAAGCACTTTAATCTTATGTGGTAAGGGCACCTGTCACCGTAATAAAGCATGTGAAATTTTAACCCCAAAAAATTAAGAAACTTATAGAAGAATTTGACTGAGAAAATACCAGATGGTTCTCATTTCCATGCAATTGAAAATGCCAGATGGTTCTCATTTTCATACAATTTTATCAATTGCATGGGTGTCTTTTTTTTAAAAACTTGACTGATGCAGCCAAGGATTTATTAGCATCAATTGCATGGGTGTCACTGGTACTATTTGAATTTATTTTTCAATGTGATATAATCTGTGATTCTGTTCGTTATAAATTGGGACTGATTGATATAAAAAAATAGCATACTTCTTATAATCAGATATGTTATAATAATACAACTTTATAGTGTTATAATAATACAGTTTTATAGTAACAATTAAGGATGTATAAAGCCAACACAAAATTTAATCAAATTAGAGTGATTATATAATTAAGTACAATTGAGTTAATACGTACATAGTAATTAAAAATAAATTGATTTAATTATATAATCATGCACATAACTAAATAAAATAAATTTAGAGATGAACATAGTTGAACAAATAATTAAGTAGAAATATAAGTGAGCTTGGAATTACATACATAATTATTCCAATTTAAATATATATTGTTAGACTTTCTGGGATGATTTGTTATTTTGTATAATTAATAATTAATTAGTTGGACATATTGATAAAAAAGTTTGGCCCTTTAATTTTTAGTATAGGAGGTGAATCAATTAGTCAGAATATAAAGTAGGGTTAAAATGCACCATTGGTTTTGTGCTCCAATTATGCTCCATATTCTTATTTTCATTTTCAAAGTCCGAACAGTCGATTCGGACCGTTCACCATGATCTTTGTATTAAAATGTACTTGGAGACCAAATTTTATATTTTTTTGGAATTTGTTTACTAATTTTTTAGATAGGTACAAAATCACTGTTTCAGAATATTCTGGACCATTCAAAACAGTGATTTTGTATCTATCTAAAAAAATAGTAAAAAAAAATTCAAAAAATATAAAATTTTGTCTCCAAACACATTTTAATATGAAGATTATATTGAACGGTTCGGATCGATTGTTCGAACTTTGAAAATGGAGAAAAAGACGTGGAGCATGATTGGAGCACAAAACCAATGGTGCATTTTAACCCGAGAATATATATATTAATTCGGACATCAGAATCCGTCGTAAGGGAATTATAATCAACAGAATTATATAAATTAAGCCATAAAAAGACATAATCTTAATTAGCATCACTGCCCCAGAAGTGTTAACCTCTAAAATGACGGGACCAATAATGGGTCAAAAAGGATGCAAACGAATCTAAGGGTCCCACTTGAAAGCCTACACATGCATCTAAGATAGGTACTTAGAATTTTTTCCGAGTGGTCTTCATCAATGTATTAACAAAGTAATATAGTCTCTAATTAATACATACAATTTATTAACAAAGTAACAACATAATTCGAAGGTTAATTAGGTGGTAGCTAGGCAGCCTCATTTTGTTTTCAATGGTTTGGAGTACATCACGTGTCCCGGCATTATTGAATACACTAAAGAATGTAACACAGAAAGATATCTTTTATAAAAGACAGGCTATAGGCTATTAGGCTAACATGCTAAAACAGCAATACCTTAGTTAACACGTCTCTTCCTAAGGTAAAAGAAAAGGGAGAAAAAAGAAAAATGCAAAAACATATAGAAGAAATATCCAACCAGAAGAAGCCATACATCAAGGCTTTTAATTCATTCCTTCATCAATGACCAACTATTTTGCCATTAATTCAGGGGTTAACATGTAAAAAAAGCGGTATGCTCCCCAACAACAGATCTGCTGTTATACATGTTTCTTTGTCCAAAATCTACACCAACCCCACAAGCTCATGTGGTAGGGTACAGTGGTTAATTTCAGTGGATGCAAAGCTCTTATCCAACCAAACTCTGTTTCGGTATTATGCCCCAAACACCAGATCTTGTTCCTACCATGTGGGCTGGTCTCCGAATGAATCCTGTATCTTTCACCCTCTAGAATGGGGTAGTTTTCAGGTAGACTTGGTGTACTATTTAATCTGGCACCTCAGACGAATAGAAATTTCCACATTTCTTTTGAATTAACATTCATGATGCATAATTTAATTGTTGGTCCATCAGTTTTACAATTTCAATGTTACACCAGTTTTAGCAAAGAATGTCCAGGAGATGCAGCTCCTCTATTAAGTGCCCTTAACTACCTATCTTTAAAGCCCTCTGAGCACCTAATTCCTCGCATTTGGGCACCTCCTGCTCCTTTCCAACACTGGTAACTAACCACTCCCAAGAGATCTCAAAACCCAGAGCAATTCATGGGCAACTGCATCAAGATTAGTGCATCAACTACATCAACAGCAACAAGTCCAGAAAATTATGAAGTGCCAGAAATGATCAGGCAAGAAGAAAACCTAGAAAGAGAAGGCGGAGGCAATGGGGTCAAAGTAAAGGTGTTGCTCACAAGAGGAGAGCTTGAATGGCTAATGGCACAACTGAAGAATGGAGAGAAGAAGTTAGAGGAGGTGTTGGCAGAGATGGGAAGAGAGAGAGAAAGAGGAAAGGGAAGGTGTGATGGATGGAAACCTGCTTTGGAGAGTATAGTAGAATGCCCTGAGCTACTTAGTTTTGATTGAATTTGAATTACTATTGATATTAATTAGCGTTTCTTCAGTTTTCGATTCCTTTCTTACTTACACTATTTTTTTTTCCTTCTTTTATGTGTGATTTTCTCGTGTGCATTGTCGGGTGTTAATGTTTTAAAAGACGACCGATGTAGTAAGTAATTTTCTTCGTTTGCGGTTGCGTAATGCTGCACAAGATTATTGATTTTAGTATGGCTAGAGTGATGAATTTACTACGGCTAGACAATATTGTAAATAGCAAGATTAATTATTGATGGGTTTTTTTTTTTTGAGGAAATCATCTTTTATATATAATTTCTTGGTTTGAATTAATTGGAGTTCTGATTGTAGAATAATTAAGAGCAATTAATTCCTCATCTTTGTTTTCCATATAATTAGTTGTATGTGTGCATCAGTGCATGGATCTATATATGTCTTGGTTCTTTGCTTTTGTTGGTTTTTTATGATTATTTAGTTGGTTGATATTATAGTTTAAAAGTAGAGGAGGAAATCTGGCACGCATGATATGGATACTTAATTTGGAAAAAGAAAATGATGAAACCAGCACTTTACTTTACAGTTTACACCAACAAAATTACTCAATTTGCAGAGGAGATATGCCTAATTGGTAAAAAGTATATATCTTTACAACTTCATTTTGCAAGTTTAGAAAGATGCCTTGGTGCGGAATTACTATGATAATTAATTAATGAAATATCCTTAACTATGCAATTTTGTTATTAGAACTTAATGATTCTCTAGTCGTAGAATTAGTTGGGCCATGGTCTTTCTCTATATATTGATTGAAAATGACTGTTAACTAGGCGCCTTATTAGTTATTACTTGCGTTTCATTATCATTTTTCCGAGGGAATTATTGGTAGGTGTTTAACTTTCCTGGTTGTAACGCACTTGGCACTTTGTACTGATGATGATGGATTGAAGAGGATATAATTGGAACGTTAACTGATTAATTGTTAGATAATCCCCTTAAATTATTCATTTGAGATATTCTTACTTCTAAGCTAGCTGTGTTGCATGGATACGGGTACAGGTATCGTATCGGATACGATACGGATACGGATACGACAATACGGTAATTTTCAAAAATCAAGAATACGATACGGCTATTATATATAATATTTTTTATTATTTTAATTATATTATTAATTCAACACTTGTATTATATAAATTAAATATCAAAATACAACACTATAGAAAAATATAGATTAAATATAATAAATACTCTCTTATAACAACAAATGTGAAGTGGTCTAGTGGTAGAGGGCTATGGGTGTGAAGCCACAGAACCCCTCTTCGAATCTCCGCAGCTGCTAAAAAAATATAATTTTGGCGTGGTGCACTGTGGACCAAACGTATCCAGACGAATCCAGGCGTATCCAGACGAGTCAGAGCGTATCGGAGACCGTATCAAAGGATTAATGATACGCCACGTAAGCCGATACGCCAGCTGGCGTATCAGATACGTATCGGAGCCATATCGGGTGCGTATCGGTATCAGATACGTGTCCGATACGGGTACGAAGCCCAATACGAAATATCCGAGTAACATAGCTTCTGAGAAATCTTATCTCTACAACGAATCAAGAAACCACAAGTTGTAAGAACTAAAAGATAAAATTTATTACCTTAAATTATTAACCCAAACCCCAACCAACTCGAAATCAATACAAATCATAAATATTGCTAGGAAGAGAAAATGAGAAATACAACGATGACCAATATATTAATCAACTAAACCTTAATTATCAACCCATTTGGGGTTCCCAAAAGACGAAGGAATAATTCCTGTAGGTTACGTACAGGACAAAATTAAGTGACCATGCTTCACTGCTGCTCGCCAAAATTCTATACTAACATTCAATAAAAGAGGAGGGTTCCACTGCATCCTCTTTTGGTGCACCTAAATGCACCCAAAACTCATATGGTGCATTTTCAAAGTTCAAATAGTCGATTCGAACCTTCCAACGTGTTCTTCATATTAAAATGTGCTTGGAGACCAAATTTTACATTTTTTGGAAATTTTTTACTATTTTTTAAGAATTTTTGATTAAACTAAACAATAATTTGAAATTCAGCAAAGTGATGATTTTCAAAATTTCTGAAAAAATAGTAAAAAATTTCCAAAAAATGTAAAATTTGGTCTCCAGACACATTTTAATATGAAGAACACGTTGGAAGGTTCAAATCGACTATTTGAACTTTAAAAATGCACCATATGAGTTTTGGGTGCATTTAGGTGCACCAAAAGAGGGTGCAGTGGAACCCTCCTCTTAATAAAATTACATATAGCATGTTAGGTTGCAAGCTGCAACCCAAATCTATTGGCAGTTTCTGATCCCCTAGCTAATTAAGAGCTAAAACAATTCAATGAGAGTAGAACAAGGAGAGCAATTAATTGTCTTATAAGTTACTTTGGGCGACTAATATTTTTCAGGAATAAATTTAGAGCACATTTAACTCTTATCATACATATATTTAAAAAGTATTTGACGCAATCTCGGTCCCGGAACTCAACTCCGCTAGTGACAGGTCTCGAACTCGGTTTAGTGGAATTAGAAATTAAAACACGAATGCTAAATAGCAAAATGTGAAATAAATCTCTCTCAGAAAATATATAAATAACAAAAAGTTGTTCTTCTCTTACAAAAGTTCTCATTTTATAGTTTAATTTGCAACATAGAAATAAACAAACATAAATAACTACTTAGGAAATGTAAACATAGAAAGAAACAAACATAAATAACTATCTAGGAAATGCAAACAACAATTAATATTCTCTAGAAAATGTAGATGGTCAATCTTGAAAGTAGGTCGTCCTTCTTTAATAGCAGCTGCACGCTTCTCAAAGCGAGTCTGAACCCGATTTTGAGTCTGACTCGGAATGGTTCCCGGGATGGATCTCGGGTTGGTCCCCGGGATGGATCTCAGATTGGTCCTCGTCAGTATTATTTCAAAATTAAAAAAAATAAATTACAGTTATATCCTCAATTATTTAGATGCGGTATGTATTAAATTAGGGTCAGCTTGAAAACTTTAGTTTTCGGTCAAATAATTTAAAATTTTCAACGATGGAGTTTTAGTGACCTTAAATTTATCCTATATGATTAATTAAATTTAAATTAATTGCCTCAAGAGTGAGGTTATGGTAATTACATATTACAGATCGAACCGTGCTATGAAACCATATCTTTGTTTTTAAAGTTCAAATGGTCAATTTGAACTGTTAAACATGATTCATACGAAAATGTATTTTGAGAGCAAATTTTACATTTTTTATATATTGTTTTAATATTTTTGTGGATAGGTAGAAAATCATTGCTTTTGAATGGTCCAAAATTTCAAATCAAGTAAATTTTTACTTATCATAAAATATAGTAAAATAATTCTAAGCAAATATAAAATTTGGTCTGCACGTACATTTTCATATGGAGATCATGTTGAACGGTTCATATCGACTGTTTGGACTTTGAAAATAAAGATATGTACATAGTACAGACCAATTCGCGCTATGCATAGTACCATAGCCTGACTAAATTTGAAACATGCTCTATCTAAATAATTGAGAGCATATTTACAATTTAATTTTTTAAACTTTGAATAATAGTTTTTAATATATAGGACAGTGCTACGGTGCTACGCATATATAAGGGCCCCTCTGTGCTACGGCTCACTTTTTGAGTTTTCAAAATCCTAACGGTCGATCCGAACCGTTCAACATGATCTCCATATGAATATGTACTTGCAAACCAAATTTTACATTTTTTAGAATTTTTTTACTATTTATTAAGCCACTTTGAAAATCGCTGATCCAATGGTCCAGAAAAGTTTACTGTTGTGTACAAATTAGTGTTTTTTCAAAGTGGCTTAATAAATAGTAAAAAAATTCTAAAAAATGTAAAATTTGGTTTGCAAGTACATATTCATATGGAGATCATGTTGAACGGTTCGGATCGACCGTTAGGATTTTGAAAAATAAAAAAGTGAGCCGTAGCACAGAGGGGCTTATGCTACGCGTAGCACCGTAGCACTGTCCTATATATATATATATAGAGTAAGGCTACAGTGCTTTGCAAATTAAAAAGGGTGTTTTACTTCGGGCCACTTTTTCAATTTGCAAAACTCAAACAACCGATCCGAACCGTTCAACATGTTCTAAATATTGAAATGTGCTTGGAGACCAAATTTTACATTTTTTTACTATTTATTAAGCCACTTTGAAAATCGCTGATCCGATGGTAAACAGTAAAAAACAGTAAAATTTTCTGGACCACCGGATCAGCGATTGAAAAAGTGGCTTAATAAATAGTAAACAAATTCAAAAAAATGTAAAATTTGGTCTCCAAGCACATTTCAACATTTAGAACATGTTGAACGGTTCGGATCGGTTGTTTGGGTTTTGAAAATTGAAAAAGTGGCCCGAAGTAAAACACCCTCTTTAATTTGCAAAGCACCGTAGCCTTACTATATATATATATATATATATATATAGAGTACGGCTAACACGCTTCCTCTAGTATATCAACAATATGCTTCCGGCCTTCAAAATCTATCGAATGGGCTTCAAATGACAAATCCAAACAGTTCAAACCAATCTCCTTACCGAGAGCTTCGTTTCCATATAAAAAAAAAATTAATTTTTGAATTTATTTACTATCAAGTCAAGTGGTCAAAGAAATGAGCAATAAAAATGCATTAAAATGCGCACAAAATCCTTCATATTTTGACCGCTTGACTTGATGGTAAATAAATTCGAAAATTAATTTTTTTTATATGGAAACGAAACTCTCATTAAGAACATTGGTTTTAACGGTTTGGATTTGTTGTTTGAAGCCCCATTCGATAGATTTTGAAGACCGGAAACATATTGTTGATATACTAGAGGAAGCGTGTTAGCCGTACTCTATATATATATATATATAAGAGTGAGGCTACGGTGCTATGCATAGTACGGATTGGGTCCATGCTACGGCTCAAAATTTGACTTTTCAAAATCCTAATGGTCGATCCGAACCGTTCAACATGATTATAAAATGAATATGTACTTGCAAACCAAATTTTACATTTTTTCGAATTTTTTTACTATTTTTTAGATAGGCTGTTTTTGGATGGTCCAGAATGTTCAGATCAAGTGATTTTCGAAAAAATAGTAAAAAAATTCGAAAAAATGTAAAATTTGGTTTGCAAGTACATATTCATTTTATAATCATGTTAAACGGTTCGGATCGACCATTAGAATTTTGAAAAGTCAAATTTTGAGCCGTAGTACAGACCCATCCGTGCTATGCATAGCACCGTAGCCTCACTCTATATATAATACTGCATGAATTATACTATGGAATTACTGGTTGGTACTGGAAGTACGTTTGACCCAAAAAAATGGTCAATGAATAAAATACATACTTTGGATAACAAGTAAAATGGTTCGTGTGGGAATAATCAATTAAAAGTTAGAGCTTCTCATGTGGGCTTAATTAGGTTTTTCGGTGGAGATAACTAATTCATTGGAATTGCTGAGAGTTCCTTTTTATTTAGTTTAAGAGTTTGTGTGCACTTGGACATGCATGCCTAGAACTTTGGAAGGAGCAAAGGTTATTTTAGGAGCTCCTTTACGCACCCTTTATTCTTTATTTACTCGTTTCTTATTAACTGTTTATGGGGTCGTAACACTTGGCTTTTTCAGGCATGGCATTGGCAGCTGAGCGCTTAAGCTTTTAGTTTTAAAAATAGTTATATAACAACTTGCACTAGAATAAAGTGAAATAGAGTTGAGAAATGTTCAAATATCTTTCATGGGAGAACTAATCTTTGGTCTAGTGACAAAGGTACATGGTTCCTATGTGAAAGTCATGGGTTTGAAACCTAGCTACAAAGTGAAAAAATTCTCTGTGATATAAATAGAGATTTGTAGGAAGCTGGTAGGCTAGACCTCTACCTTTCATTTCAAAAAATGCCTTTCCTACATCATGTTTTTATTTTTTAGAACTTTAATAACTTCAAATTTAAATCTTAAATGTTAAAAGAAAATATTTAGATATGATTTATATTATTTTTTCTATGCACTTCTTAAAAATTAGGATATTTCAACTTTGTTTTGTTTCTTACCAAGAGCTTACAAAAATACATTGATGTTTTGGACGTTGATTTGTCAACTTATTGATTTATATATAAACAAAATTAAAACGAGTTAGTTTTTATGTGCACGTAGAGATAATAATATAGATCATATCTGATGATTTTATTTTGATATTTGAGGAATTTAAGATATTGAAGTTCTAAAAATAGAAACACGATAGAGACAAAAAAAAATAAAGTAATTTAAACTCTCTTCTTTACAATTGAAGTTCTTAATATCGGAACTGTTAATAAAAAATAAAAAATTCTTATTGCAAAAGGTTAGAATAAATTTATAGTTTCTTCTAACTTGCCAATGGTAATTATAGCCATAACTAGTGGTAGTTCTAGAAATTAAGTAATACAAGCATAGTAAAACCTTGAGACGTCCCTTTCATATTAATAGTAGCACAAGTTATCTTTTGTTTTTTAATTATTGTATACTAAAATTTATATAACTTTAATTATAATTTGTGTTTGATATATTCATGTCAAATTAATTGAAAAAAAAAATTAATGATCCCACAAGTAGAGTGGGAAAAATGGCACGGCGGAGTTGGCTCCGTCACGCAACGGCACGGTACGCGTGTCAGTTACGTGCCGTGACCATTCGCGTGCCAGGCTCATCTTTTGAAACTTTGGCACGTGAAAGATTTAGTCACGGCACGGCACGGCACGACACGTAGTCACGCGAGTCACGTGTAATTAGGACCATTAGATATTGATTTAATGATGAATCTTAAATAAACTAACCTAAATTATGATTAAAGAGTCACGCGAGTCACATATAGTCACGACACGTTTAAGCACGACGTGACTCACTAATAAGCCTCAATTATATATACTTTTGGTTGAGGTTTTACCTCATAAACTGTACCAAATCCCTTGTATTTTAGTCTAGTTTAGTATAGAATGCACCGTAGAACCAAGTTACTGCCTTTCCTTTGTCTAAATTGCAGAAATCGAGCAAAATGAGCAAAACAGCCAGTTGTGCGGGCCGCACTGATTTATTCGAGAGTTTTGCGGGTGCTCGTGCGGGCCGCAGGAGATTTGTGAAGGCCGCACGACCCCTTTTCCTTAGCCATTTTCCAGACGAAGAACCCACTTTGTGCGGACCGCACGAATTCCGTGCGGGTCGCACCGATTTAACCGAGAGTTCTGCGGGTGGCTGTGCGGGCCGCACGATCCCTCATTCCTTAGCTGATTTCCAGCCGACCTCCAGTTTGTGCGACCCGCACAGATTTTGTGAAGGCCGCAGGAAGGCCGTACCAATGCCATTAATGCCTTAATTCATGATATCTTCTCAGATTTGCTGCCAGATTTTGGAGAATTGTTTCCCAAGACACGAAAATAGCTATATATGGGCAATGAGGCAGTAAGAGAAATGATCTTTCATTCTAGGTTTAATTTCCACATCTCTCGACACATTTTCTATCTTCTCCTCGTGATCAAAGGCAATTAGAGCGAATGTTTGAAGGGATTCTCGAGCAAGCAACAATGAAGACCAAAGGCAGCGAGCGAAGAAATTGGTGTAGTCTATTCTCTTACTTGTTTTACTTAGTTTTCATTATGATTTCTCTTGTATCTTTTTTGGATGTTAATTCACCCATGAGAGGCTAGATTTCCTCTTTAGGGGCTTAGGCTAAAAACATGATCTTGTGATTGAATCTACTTCTAGTTGGATTAATTTCTTTATGATGATTGTTTGCATGTATGTTTATTCTTGTTGATTTTACAATTCATGTGCTTGTATGATTTGAATGCTTGTTAACTAGTGTCCCGCTTGAGTTTAACCAACTTAAGATGCTAGGATCAAAGAATTGATGGTACCAAATTATATACATGAATTACCCTAGGATTGAGATTAGAAATGACCAAATCTATTTCTTAGTCCAGAACCACAAGAAACAAAGGTTGAATTGAGGTGAATGACTTAATCGTGAAGCCTCGTATTTGATTGGGACACCTAGAATTGAACCAAATATCGTATGAAGAACCTAAACCGTGAAGTATTGGTATTTAGGGATAAACTAGGCTAACCTATGCTTATGGTCTAGATAGCTAGGGTGAAAGACTTAATCGTGAAGTCCGAATTATCTAGACACGTTATTAATTCACGAAAGTGACCCTTTTTTATATTTACGGCTTAGAAACCCCATAATTGCAAACATGAATATAGAATACCGATTAAAAGTGGATTTGACCAAGTGATTGTATCCCGATAGCCTCTAGACTCTTATCCATTTGAATCACAAACTCCTTATTTGTTTGTTTTAAATTGTCTTGTTTTAATTTCAACTCTCAATCGGTTATTGAACCCAAAACCAATTTTACAACAAATCCCCCCTTTTTACTTTATTTGCATCATTTTAGGATTAATTGATTTAGTAAAAAGTAATATTTCTCGTTATCTTTGGATCGATACCTATAATTACTACAAGGATAGATTGTGCGCTTGCAATTCAATCTAACTTTGCGTATTTAGGGTTTTATAAATTTAAAGCAAAAGTGTACGAAATAGACCAACAAAACCTATACTCAAAATCACAACACTCACGTGGCGTGACCATTCGTGTATTATGACCACCCCTTAACATTTTGGTCACAGCACAACATATGGCACGGCAAGTTTTTTCCACTCTACCCACAAGTATAAAATTGTCCCTGGCCATAACAAGCCATTTAACCTTTTCCAAAAATGAAATGGCATCTTTCTCAATTTGGGTAAAGGCTTATGTGTTAAGATATTACAAATGAGAAAAGGTAAACAGTTCATAAAACATTAATTTCATACTTATAAAGCGTACTTTCCAATTTAGTTGCATGCGGCCATGCATGGAACGGACCTACCATGTGGCCAAGCTCATGAAATCATGATGCATATCTTTTGAATTGGACTTCACAATTAGTGGTGATTAATGAGCGAGTATGAGCGAGTTGGGTATACTCATGCTCGGCTCATTAACTTAATGAGCGAGTTATTAATAAGCATGTTGATAATGAGCGAGTTGCCGAGTTGTTTAAAATACATCATTCAAAAACTAATTTTTGTTTATAGAATTTAACAAATTGTCATAATCCAACCTAATAAAACAATACATAATTTAACAAAAAATTGTCCATATGTAATTTTAACAAAATCAAACAACTATCCTTTTGTCGTTCTCACGGCCCTACATGTCATATACTCAAAGTATCTCCTTGTCACATACATACAAATTTGAATTATCAAAACAATAATAAAAATGTAGAATTTAGAAATATACAAATTCAGAACTGTACAAATCCAGAACAGTGTATTAATGATCAAATTTTGGGTTATATTTTGAGACTAGTGTATTGATGAGTATGGCTCGAAACCAAAGAAAATTAAGGAATAGTGTATTAATGGAAATTGTAATTCTGTTTGTTTTAGGATAATTTGCAAATTCTTAATATTATTTATCTGGATATACTAACAGCTATTAGAGAAGTGGATTAGATGTGGTAACATTTATGTAACTCAGTTCTTAATGAGCGAGTTGTGAGCAAGTTATGAGCGAGTTGAGGTATGCTCATGCTCGACTCATTAAGTTAATGAGCAGTTATAACGAGTTGTTAATGAACATTTAGCGAGCGAGTTACGAACAATTTACTCACCCCTATTCACAATGCTTTTCAAAAGCAACGCTATTCTACTTTTGTTAAAAAAGTAATATAGTACGATATAGTGTTGATACATCTTTACATAACAACTGTTTTGGTCAATCCATGATTTGATTTTGGACCTTCAACACCTATGTCTTGACACGTTGATACCAACGTTTCAACTTTCAACCTAGCCCGGTTAATTTTTTTTTCTCGGCCTTGTATCATGAATACAATGCTAATGTTCTGTCATACATAACTTGGACCTGCAGGTACATGAAAATTAATCTAACTTTGCTCATTATTTGATGCATTTTCCTGTATTTGTCAAAATCAAGTGCAAAATAAATATAATAAAGCTAATACATAAATTAATTAAACCTAACTTAAAAGTAAAGTTCAAATAAAATAATGAACAGAAATAACTCAATTGAATTAAAAATGAAAACGGTGTATTGATGAATTCATTTTTCTTTAAAAAGCTCCAACAATTTTTTTAATAATTCATATTTTTAATAAAAATTGCAGATAGATATATTGCATGTAAATGTGTAGAAGAGAGAGAGAGAGGAGGAGATAGATGAATTTCACATGACCGATCATGCATATATTACTTATTCAATGTTTTAAATATTTTTTGAAGTATGTAGACCATACTAATTATAATCTGTTGTACATAGAACAAAAAAATGTTAGCAAATAAGTATTTCTAGATATTCTAATAGAAAATCTAACAAAAAAATATCTCAACGATTATATTAATGACTTTGTATGTACTCATACATTTGAAATGAGAAATCAGCGAAAATCAATTAACTAAAAATTAAATATAGGTAAAACCTTTTTTTTTCTTTTACATTGGTTCCATTTGAAAGTGAATGGTCCAATGAGGTATATATATTGAACTACAATAACAATCGTATGTGGAGACAACAAACCAGTTACAAGGGAACTTAAGCTATCTTCTATATAGCAAAAGGAGAGGTATTCATTATAATTACTACTGATTGTGGGTGGGTTGGAGAGGTATGCATGATAGTCTCATAAATAGATTGAATGGTTTTGTTAACAAAAACTGAATAAATGTGGTTGTTTCTTGCAGAAACATCAGTAAGTAAGATGTATGCAAGGTCTGACGAGATTGGTATATGTTTGACTGTTTTGGTGGATTCAACCACAACAGTGACTATTCGTGAGAGAGAAAGCGGTCGTGTTGGAATTACTGAGGTGGTATCGATTGTGAAACGATTCGTAGATGGTCAGAGCACTTGGGAAGAAATCCAGAAGGACTACCCTGCCGCGCCTAGTGCTCCCTCCATTTTCTCGCATTTTTTTGGTGCAGCTGATGTTTTGTTTTACTTTGTTCAGCTAACAATGACATATATTTTTTGGTGGAGCTGATGTTTTGTTTTGCTTTGTTCAGCTAAGAATGGCATATATTTTTTGGTGCAGCTGATGTTTTGTTTTGTTTTGTTCAGTATACGATGGCATAAATTTTGTTTCCTAATTTTTTTTTTGTTTATGTCCATGTACTTTTGGACATTGTTCCAGAGCCTATCTGTTCCTTGTTTAACCCTGGTACCAGTCGGTATCAGTTTTCTTTAGCAAATTAGCAGTTTTGGGAAAGTAGTTCAGTTATTTCCTCAGCAATTTCATAGCTGTTCCAGCCTCTTCTACCCCTTTGATACTGGTTTAGCTAATCTTTCCATTTTCTGATAATATGTTGCACTTGACTGATACTTGAGTTGTAGTGGGCTTGCAGCATATTTAAACATTGCACTTCATATTTAAACATTGATATAAACTAAGCAAATTGACTCTAATGAACCAAAAAGTATTGCACAATAAGTCAAATAATTAATTAATTATCAGATGTATTGCTAGAGTGTGAACAATTTAAGTTTTGTTATTTTTAATTGGATATTTCTATATATCCGTGTACAACAAAGATTATATTATGTAGTTTTAAATGGGCCATTTTTATCTTCAGTCTATACTCAATATGATTATTCATTGAATAACAAATTTAAAAGTTTATTTCATGAACGAGATAATGAAATGATTGTTTAGGAACTATTATTTCTATTTTACAGTACATAAATTTGTGTTTTTGAAAATTATATTTTCAGACATTATTGACACAATAATTTTTTAGGGTATTATCCATACGATCGAGTCCATTATTTTATTCATTATATTTAGTTCCTAAAAATATCATGTGATTCATATTATATCGTTCCAAAAGAATCATTTTATTCATGATTCTATCTTCTTGTGCCTAACTAAGTTTGAAACTAAAGTTAAAGTTGAAGGACTAATCAGTTATATTATTTCTGCCATTCTATGGTTCGGACGCTCAGAATCACAATCATTCTCTGCATCCTTTTTTTCTGTCTTATATATGTTTGTGCCGCAAGTAAATGGGGGTCTTAAGGAACAATTCAATATTTTGTTCTAATGAAATCATTTATGATGATATGTTATGATTTAACTTTTATTTTAGTTGATTTTCCCATTAATCATGGTGATATTGTTAGATTCTTTTGTTGGTTATTCCTTTAATCATATATATATAGATGGGCTACGGTGCTTTGCAAATTAAAACACCCTCTTTAATTCGGGCCACTTTTTCAATTTGCAAAACCTAAACAACCGATCCGAACCGTTCAACATGTTCTAAATATTGAAATGTGCTTGGAGACCAAATTTTACATTTTTTGGATTTTGTTTACTATTTATTAAGCCACTTTGGAAATCGCTGATCCGGTGGTCCAGAAATTTTTACTGTGGATCACCGGATCAGCGATTTCCAAAGTGGCTTAATAAATAGTAAAAAAATTCCAAAAATGTAAAATTTGGTCTCCAAGCACATTTCAATATTTAGAACATGTTGAACGGTTCGGATCGGTTGTTTGAGTTTTGCAAATTGAAAAAGTGGCCCGAATTAAAGAGGGTGTTTTAATTTGCAAAGCACCGTAGCCCATCTCTCTATATATATATATATGAGGAGGGATCCGATTACAACACTTTTGAGTTACCACAATCATTTTTTTTCTTTTTTAAAGTCCAAATCGTCGATCCAAACCGTTCAACATGATCTCCACAATAAAATGTGTTTGCAGATCAAATTTTACATTTTTTGAATTTTTTTACTATTTATTAAGTATTATACAAAAACTAGTTAAATTTAGACCATTGAATTTTGTACCCATCTTAATAAATAGTAAAAAAATTCAAAAAAAATATAAAATTTGATCTGCAAGCACATTTTATTGTGGAGATCATGTTGAACGGTTACGATTTGGACTTTGAAAATGAAAAAAAATGGTTGAGGTAACTTTGTGGTAACTCAAAAGTGTTGTAATCGGATCCCTCCTCTATATATATATAGAGAGAGAGAGAGAGAGAATGGCTAATATACAAACGTTTGTTCCTGGGCTCAGGAACAAACGATTTGGTTCTCCGATTTTCAAAGTCCAAACAACAAATCTAAACCGTTAGATGTTCAATCTATATTAAAATCTACTTGGAGACCAAATTTTATATTTTTTGGAATTTTTTTACTATTTATTAAGCTGGTTTGAAAACCGCTGTTTTTCAATGCTGCAGAAATTTAATAAAAACAGCGGTTTTCAAACCAGCTTAATAAATAGTAAAAAAATTCCAAAAAATGTAAAATTTGGTCTCCAAGCACATTTTAATATAGATTGAATATCTAACTGTTTGGATCGACTGTTTGTACTTTGAAAATCGGATAACCAAATCGTTTGTTCCTGAGCCCAGGAACAAACGTTTGTATATTAGCCATTCTCTCTCTCTATATATATATATATAATTGAGCTATGGTGAGACGTGGAGTAAAACAATTTTGTACTCCATGGCACTATATTTCCATTTTGAAAATCCAAACAACCGATCCGAACCGTTCAACATGTTCTCTATATTGAAATGTGCTTGGAGACCAAATTTTACATTTTTTGGAATTTGTTTACTATTTATTAAGCCACTTTGAAAATCGCTGATCCGGTGGTCCAGAAAATTTTACTGTTTTTTACTGTTCACAGTGGATCAGTGATTTTCAAAGTGGCTTAATAAATAGTAAACAAATTCCAAAAAATGTAAAATTTGGTTTCCAAGCACATTTCAATATAGAGAACATGTTGAACGGTTCGGATCGGTTGTTTGGATTTTCAAAATGAAAATATAGTGCCATGGAGTACAAACTTGTTTTACTCCACGTCTCACCATAGCTCATCTATATATATATATATATATAGGTCATTAGCCGTATGTTGGTTAATCCTTTAATCATGTATATATAATTGAACCATAACAGCTATATTTCACCCAACATGAATATATAATTTGTGAATGGCAGGAGAGAGAAAACTGTCTTATATAGGGGTTTTATAGCGGACCGTCGCACTGGGGGGCGGTTTGGTATAGGCAGTGGACCGCCCCACTGGGGGGCGGTCTGCTAGAATGGTTTGGTTAGGGTAGTTTTAATAAAAAAATTGAGGTGAGGACATATTTGCTAATTTGTTTTTTTTTGGGTATTAATGAAAAAAACGGAACCCTCTTCTATACAATTTACAATTGAAGTTTCTTAATATCGGAACTTTTAATAAAAAAATAAAAATTCTTATTGCAAAAGGTTAGAATAAATTTATAGTTTCTTCTAACTTGCCAATGGTAATTGTAGCCATAACTAGTGGTAGTTCTAGAAATTAAGTAATACAAGCATAGTAAAACCTTGACGTCCCTTTCATATTAATAGTAGCACAAGTTATCTTTTGTTTTTTAGTTATTGTATACTAAAATTTATATAACTTTATAGTTTGTGTTTGATATATTCATGTCAAAAAATGGAATGGCATCTTTCTCAATTTGGGCAAAGGCTTATTATGTGTTAAGATATTATAAATGAGAAAAGGTAAACAGAACAGTTCATAAAAAATTTCATACTTACTAATTAAGTACCTGTGCTTTGCAACGGGAAATGAAATGAATAAAATAAAATAATTTTTGAGGAGCGACATAGAATGAATAACATGAATTTTTAAGAACTAAGAATGAATAAAATATGTTTTGTAGAACGGCATAGAATGAATAAAATGATTTTTTAGAAACTTCTTTGAAATCCTAATATAAGCACAAAACATCAGAACAAAAAATACAAAAGAGAAAAAAAATGCAAATCGTACCAAAGCAAAATGGAGGGAAGTGGCTGAGAGGCATTTACCTGTATTAAGAAATCATTTAAGATCTCAATTTGAAAACACAATTTTCTATTTGATCTAATAACTTTTTTAGAGTAATATCATATATTATATATAGTGTTTTTAACAGTTCTTCAATTCTTGTCTCGTCTCCAATTGCTTTAATACTCTTGAATGTTGCATATTAGAAAAAACAAAGAATGCTCTTGGTTAATGAAATAATTGCGAACTTCGGTTGATTGGTATAACACAAACATGATAAAGTATTATTCAAGCAATTTTATTGTCTGCAAGTGAGGCTATGGTACTATGCATAACGCGGATTGATATGTACTATGGATCAACATCTCTGCATTCAAAGTCCAAACAGTTGATCTGAACCATTCAACATGGTTTCCATATGAAAATGTATTATCAAATCAAACTTTACAATTTTTACATTTTTTTTACCTTTTTTAGATAGGTAGAAAAGATCTTGATCTAAAAAATTGTAGAACATTCAAAAGTAGTGATTTTCTACTGTCTAAAAATATAGTATAAAAATTCTAAAAAATGTAAGACATAGTCTGCCAGTACATTTTCATATGGAGATCAAGTTGAACTGTTCAGATCGACTATTAAAACTTTGAAAACAAAAATATCGATCCATAGTTCGGACCAATCTGTGCTAAGCATAGTACCATACGCAATTGTGTCGTGGAGCAAAATACTTTCAATTATATTTGTTGAATTGTTATTTGCGTACCATGTGGTGTAGTGATTTATACCAACAAAATCCAATGACCCCTTACCCAATACTGCCTCATCAGTTGAGACTCACAAACACCATCCCTGTCATTAAAAAAATGAAAACAAAAATACAGTTTAAACATCAAACCAAAATTCATTAGTGCTTACAAGAAATGAACAACTAATAGGCCATTATTATTTTTATTGGCAACGTACCTGAAAATGATCACGTGATCTGGCTTTCTCCTGTATGAAATAACATCCCTAAGTTATGAATACATATAAACAAATAAAAAAGAGAAGATAAAAAAATAAAATGAAAGGTGTATTGAGAAAGAGGGACCTATAGCTCAGGTGCTTTATGATGTTGGCAATACCACCTTCGTACTCAGCTATGTTCTTTAACCTAAAATCCTATAAACCAAAGGAACTTGTAAGTGTTCTCCTTGAAAATATTGAAAATAACTGTAAAATGGACACACATAATCCTATAAACCATAAAAAATTGCAAGTGTTATCCTTAAAAAATATTGAAAATAACTTGCAAATTGACACACGTAAAGTAAAAACATACCGCTGAGAGATCTATAATTTGTAGCCTCTTTGGTAGGCTTTCAATTATTTCCTACGGAAACAAAAGTAGCAATGTTTAAAGAATGTTTTCATTTCGTTTACCTTTCTTCTAAATAAAATCCTTTAGGAATTTAGTTAAGTAAACAAGTACATTCTCAAGATGATCAATGAGACATAATAAACACAAATTAGTTAAAAAAAAATTATAGTGAGATAGAGACAAGAGATAGATACACAGTTTAGTGTTTGGCACTTGATTGAAGACCAAATAAATCTCAAATTGCACCGATATGATACACAGTTTATCAAAACTAATAGAGAATATACCTACAAATTTACTTTTGTTTAAATATATCATTTAGTTAGTGTCATGGTTGTTGATGGATACAACACTACAATTGGGAAAAGAGAAAGTGCAAGGACGGTACTTCAAAATTGCAACTGCTGGTGCCATTGATGGAGTCATCCTCTGCAGCTGGTGCCATTGATGGACTCATCCTGGAAATGCTTCTCCAGTAATTCTAAGCCCCTCTATGGTCGGTAAGGGGTCATCCTCTGCAGCTGCGAAACAAATGTCAAAATTAAGAACAGATTTTATATTTCAGAATGAAGAACATTACAATCATGCCTGTATTATGAAATAAAAGGATGTCATGTAGTGCCAATTTCACCATACAAAGTTTAACATGGCTGATTTATTATTTTCAAATTTTGTTTCTATTTGTGTATATACCAGTTTGTATTTGTACCAAAGTAAACTTATATGTCTTCACATTGACCATTTTACCCTTATAGGACATACACTTTGCTAAATAATAATGCATACCTAAACACATTTTTGTATTTGCTAAAAAAAGGATTATAAATTAATAGTGATATAGTCAAATATTTACCAGCTATTACAACTCAAAACAAAGAAATTCATCCCCTTTAAATACAAAGAAAAAATAGTTAAGGTACCACATGCCAGTATAAAAAAAAGAAAGATGATTTATTATTTACATATTTTGTTTGTACTTGGGTATATACCAGCTTGCATTTGTACCAGAGTAAACTTGTATGTCTTTACATTGACCATTTTACCCTTATAGGACATACACTTTGCTAAATAATATTACATACCCTAAACGCATGGATTTGTCAATACAGTCACGACAAAACCCGTGCTCCATCTCCATTTTCAAAGTCCAAAAGGTCGATCCGAACTGCTCAGCATGACCTCTATATGAAAATGAACTTGAAGACCAAATTTTACATTTTTCAGATTTTTTTTACTATTTTTTTATATAGTTAGGAAATCACTTGATCTAAAGATTATAGAACTCATATCCCTGAGGTAATAGAAATTTTGAGTTTAGATTCGGACCGTCCAATCTGCTTTGGTATGAATATTAAAGGGGCCCGTGCATTCCACCTCAGGCCGGATTGACCCGGATTCTGATCGGACCGTCCAAATTAAAACTCAAATATTATGTTACCTCAGAGGATTGGGACTCAAGATTCTAGACCATTAAAATTTAGTGATTTTCTACCCATCTAAAAAAGTAGTATAAAAATTCTAAAAAATATAAAATTTAATCACCAGGTACATTTCATATGGAGATAACGGACCGTTGTGCACTATGCATAGTGTCGTAGCCTCACTCTGGTTGGTATTATACTATTTTATATGGCATAGCCAAAAGAAATAATAGAATAATAATAAAGTACCGGGCATCACACCTAAGTTTACGTGCTTCGACCATGACATAATCTGGATTAGCAACCACCATAGGTATCGGTTTCGTTGTCTTTGCACATATTTCTTAAATCTGCTCAAGACCCTCCAAATCCATAGGTTTTGAACCGGCAGATGGTAAACCTAGTGCTTCAGTGCCATGTGCCAGTATAAAATCAGAATCATCCACTCTACTCACCACCTCTAAACCTAATCCCTATGAATAATTTACACATGAAAGCATTTGCAATAAATCACATTATTACATATGTTAAGCTAAAATAGAAAATTTTAATAGAGAATACAACAAAAAGTAGACTACCTCGAGAGAGATTGCCCCTCGATCATTCCATGGCATGTGGATGCATCTTCTTCCCAGAGCAGCAAACCAGGGATCATCTCTCCTAATTTATTTTTATTATTATAATTACACATTAAGAGCTAGACCTAACAAAAGGTAAATTTTCTTACTAAACTGTATGAAATAATATATAATACCTCAAAAGAAATTCATGGGTTAGTTCTCCACTGGTAATAGCCCCAAGGAGAGAGACAGATCGAACCCAAGAGATTTAAGCTTATCAATGGTAAGAACTGCTCTTCTTGATGAATTGCTTATAATTACCATTTTTGTCCCCTGTTGCTGCTAGCTTCTCTACTACCAAGACAATATCAGCAAGCAAATTATCACAAGAATGTTTGGCGTGAAATTCAGAAAATATTGAGTCTAGCAGGAAAAACACATTACTATCTAAATTAACAAAATTAAGATACTACTTTGTATGCTTTTACTAAAAAGTAAAAATCGAAATGTCAAGTTAGCCCTTCTTAATTTTTCTGGAAAATTTACCCCTTTATCAGTCTATATTGAAACTTCTCTTTGGATAAAAGACGCTATTGCTGCTTATGGATTTGCAAATTAAAATTAGAAACTGAAATCCAAAACTCATCTGACCATATTGAACTTCAAATTAAAATTAGAAATGGATTTGCAAAATTACCCAAAATGCCTTCGACAGGCAATATAACATGCCTACATATACCTAAAACAATCTTGAACCTAAAACATAGTTGTTAATATTCTCAATATATTAGCTAAGATATTAATTTTGAGATTATTCATAATTTCTGTTTTTTTTTAGTTCTGGCAAAGGGAGGCAGAAACCTTGAGACAACAACTGCACAGTTTACAGAAAGCTCAAAGGTACATGCATATATTTGCAATCTTTCTTTCATATGTTCATATCTAACAATTTTGACGAGAAAACGAAGAAGTCATTTTTTACAGAGAAATATTATCAAAGTTTATGGCAGAAAAGACCTAAAAACAGTAAGGAGATGAGAAGTGATGAGAAGAGATAAAATGCATGATTTTCCTTGTATACTGAGGTAAAACAGTAAGGAGATGAGAAGAGATGAGAAGAGATAAATAATTCTTACTGTTTTTATCTCTTCTCAAGAAAAGACCTAAAATGCATGATTGGTTCTTACTGTTTTTGCAAAAAGGACCTTAGACTTAAAATATATTTCTGAAAATAAAGAAAGGATTTTCATTGAAATCACAAGGTTTAAGCATGGATTTGGACAGTATGCAGACATGAAAGCCACTGTCTTTGCTTTAACCTTCATTCTCATCCTTTTTACATGTAGGACCCTATTATTGGACTTATTTACATATGGACTTATTTTTAGCATAATATATGCATAGTTTGGCATAGTATATCCTATTATTTAGGGTTTATAACAACCTAAGATGATTGCTCCAGTCCTCTCATGTGAAACAACACTTGAACAAACATCTTTTCCTATCACAATGATGAAACCCAATTTTTGATCTAGAATAAGTAAGAGTAGCAAAAAACTGCTTCGAATTTTTGTAGAGGACTTTTGTGAAATAATCAATTTAGTAATTACATGAATGGTGAATCCCTGTTTCTTATCTAAATGAAGCAAAGAGCCATTAAAAAGCTGCTTAGATCATCCAACCTAAGTCTAATATACCTAAAACCGAAAAGGCCAACACCAGAAATTTCAATAACACAAAATGCATTAACGCACGCACAAATATCCAAATACTTACCTACTTGCCATAGTGCTCAGCATTCGTGTTTTCATAAATATACCAATTCAAAGTGCATATTGACAGATATGAGGAAGAAATTTTAATGAACTCATCAAATTGGAAAATAAATAAGTAAAAAATTGATACAAAATATTAAAGAAATATAGAGGACCTGGATGAAATCTGAAAAATAATCAAAGACCGAGCACTTTTTATTCTCAACAAAACCATCTATCAATGTGCTATTTTTCATAGATTCGCTTAACAAAAGCAATGGCTATCCAATTGGAGACACCAACTAAAATTAAAATTCTTCAAAACGTTAACAAAGAAAATACCTGGTTGAGCTTCTTTGCTAATTGCGGAACCCCTATCTCTGATTTCAGTAAAATTATAGGGGCAGCACCGGGTTTGAGTGAAGAGGCCGATTGTGCAACTGTAAATCGACAAATGAAAAAACAGATTTGCAATTGGAGAGGAGCGAATTTGATTGATATATAAAGATAGAAGAGTCGGTTCAATTTAAATTGCAAGGGCGGGATACCTGTCAAATCCATGGAGGAGAGATCGAAGAACCAATTTCGTTTGAACTTGGAATGGCGGGATTGTTTTTTTTTTTTCAGAGGAAAGATCGAAGCGGCAGGAGGAGAAATGAGGAGATGCGGCATTCTTCTGGGTTTTTTTTTTTTTTTCTTGCTTTCCGGACAGCCCGCCTGGGTTCTTCTAGGGCGTCGTCGGAAAAAAAACTAAAAAAAAATGAAGCGTCGGAAGGAGGAAGGAGGAAAACGCGTGGTCGCGTGGAGGAAAAAAAAGAAAACGCGTGGTCGCTAGTGTTTTTCCGTGTGGCTTTTCATGTAGTGGATACGTCGTTAACTAAATTTAGATTTCTACACACTTGACAACATGAAACATTTGTATAAAATCAAAATTATTTGTTAAAGGCTGAGATTGAGCTGTGGTTTGATCAGTGGCTCAGATTAAATCAATGAACGGCTCAGATTCTATCTGAACGAATAGATGATTGGATCCCACGAAAAGTTACGTGATATTAGTAGTCCGGATAAAGCGTGCTTTCCAATTTAGTTGCATGCGGCCATGCATGGAACCTACCATGTGGCCAAGCTCATGAAATCATGATGCATATCTTTTGAATTGGACTTCACAATCACAATGCTTTTCAAAAGCAACGCTATTCTACTTTTGTTAAAAAAGTAATATAGTACGATATAGTGTTGATACATCTTTACATAACAACTGTTTTGGTCAATCCATAAATTTGGAATTTTGGACCTTCAACACCTATATCTTGACACGTTGATACCAACGTTTCAACTTTCAACCTAGCCCGGTTAATTTTTATTTCTCGGCCTTATATCATGAATACAATGCTAATGTTCTGTCATACATAACTTGGACCTGCAGGTACATGAAAATTAATCTAACTTTGCTCATTATTTGATCAATTTTCCTGTATTTGTCAAAATCAAGTGCAAAATAAATGTAATAAAGCTAATACATAATTAATTAAACTTAACTTAAAAAAATAACTCAATTGAATTAAAAAAAATGAAAATTGTGTATTGAATTCATTTTGCTTTCAAAATCTCCAACAATATTTTTAAAAAAAATTGCAGATAGATATATTGCATGTAAATGTGTAGAAGAGAGAGAGAGAGAGGAGGAGGAGATAGATGAATTTCACATGACCGATCATGCATATATTACTTATTCAATGTTATAAATATTTTTTGAAGTATGTAGACCATACTAATTATAATCTGTTGTACATAGAAAAATAAAAATGGTAGCAAATAAGTATATCTAGATATTCTAATAGAAAATCTAACAAAAAAATATCTCCAACAATTATATTAATGACTTTGTATGTACTCATACATTTGAAATGAGAAATCAGCGAAAATCAATTAACTAAAAATTAAATATAGGTAAAACCTTTTTTTTATTTCTTTTAATGTGGGTTCCATTCGGCCCAATGAGGTATATATATAGATTGAACTACAATGGCAGTCGTATGTGGAGACAACAAACCAGTTACAAGGGAACTTAAGCTATCTTCTATATAGCAAAAGGAGAGGTATTCATTATAATTACTACTAATTGTGGGTGGGTTGGGAAGGTATGCATGATAGTCCCATAAATAGATTGAATGGTTTTGTTAACAAAAACTGAATAAATGTGGTTGTTTCTTAATTCTTGTTATCTTGGCCTCTCTTTGTGCTATTGTTTTGTCTTTTTATTTAATCGTAATCTCATGATATTGTCTAATTTGTATTTTGTTAATTTATTTAGGTATTAAAAAATATATCAACAAATATAGAACTAAATAAAGCTCATAATTAGTTATAATTTCTTTTATTTTGGATATTATTTTGTTATACAAAATTTACATTATTTTTAGTGTGTTAAAACTAAATTACTGTAAACAGTTTTGCAGAATTTTAGTGCATGTTTATTTTTTATTGTGCTTGACATGTTTTTGTTAAATAATCATACAATTAGATTCAGTATATTTTTTATATTTTTTTTTGTCAAACATAAAATCCAAAATAAATCTTGTAAGATGCAATCTATACTAGTTGCTAATCTAAATTGCCGAGTGTTATTTTTTATATTAAGTATAATTGGATGAGTTATAATTCATGTTTTAATCATATGAAAATTTAATAGAGATGCCAAAACCTATTATAAACAACAAGGTCCGGCTCTCTAATTATTGGTAGTTATTATGGACATGATCAAAACTTGATGCAAAGTAGATCATTTATTCTATAAGAGCTCCGTTGTTATACAATTTCAACTTAAGTTTGGGCCAAACAATTGTAGCATCAAACTGCTTCTTTTAATGCATATCTTCCGTCAGATTCTTACTGTCTGTAGCAATTTATATCAAATTTAGACTATAGCAACTTGCATCAGAATTTACTCCGAAATTTTTTAGTTACCACAACATAAAATCAAAATTAAATGAATACCACATTTGCTGAGATTTTTCCAATCCTACCACCCACGCGGACCCAGTTCGCGCACCAAAATGAGTTGGTGCGCGGACTGGGTTGGCGCACCAACTGTTCCGAAATTTTTACTGCTCTTCGGTGCGTTTCACCCTGTTTGAGCACTAATTTTGCACTAATTTTGGTGCGCCAACCCAGTCCGCGCACCAACCCAATTTGGTGCGCGAACTGGATCCGCGTGGGTGGTAGGATTAAAAATAGCATGAGCCGGGTGGTAATCATTTAATTTCTATTTTTTCCTGTGTTAACTAAAAAATTTCGGGAATTTACACATAAGGTGTTAGAAAGAATTTTAATGTATGTTATATTGTAGGTGATACAATTTAAATAATTTATGCTCAATTTGTGTTGAAGAATCGATCAACTAAATCACTTTCTTCAAATGAATTACTTAAAAGTATATTTGCACCAAATTTGCACTTTTGGTAGTAGTTCATCTATAAAATTTGATGTTAACATTGTGCTGTAATACAATTAATGCACTTTAATCTTTGCTCCATTTGCTGCACATTTCAATATTTCAATGCTTTGTTCAACTCAAAAGAATTGTAGTCTCTCAGTTTCTATGTTTCTATAACTCAGCACTATACCAAAATTGAAGGCCTAAATTATAACAGAACAATTATGTTGTTGCGAAACTTAGTAGCCCATTATGGTCATGGGTTTAAGCCCAAATAATGTTCAATCCGGGCCCAAATTGATGTCATTGGAAATGGAAACTTCGCCCAGCACGCCACGGGAGAAATTTGGGTCCGATGGGCATCGGACCCAAAGTGAGTTCGACGGGTTCTCTCACCGTCCGATCTACTTTATGATTTGCGCCCGCAACTTTCGCGTCTGCTTTAAATTGGTGCGCACGAATCTTGAAGTGGATCGGACGTCCCAAACCTATCGGACCCAAGCCTTTCTCGCACGCCACACTAATTTGGGCGCATTTCAATTTGGAATTGAGAAGAAGAATTCAGAAATTATCAGAGAAAAAGTTTTGTGCTGAGGACCTGAGATGCCGAGAATTCCACGAATCAAGTTCCCCCAGAGGCATCCGCCTAAATCCTCAGGTCTTGAACAACGTCGCGATCCCTTTTCGTTTATTTTTGTTTTTACTTTGGTTAGAGTAGATCAATTTGGGGTTCTTTTCTGAATTTTTGTTTTTGGTTACTTTTTGTCAGTGACTCCTCCGACATCTGATCAGCACTTGTTCGCCTCACAGTCGGGTTAGCGCATTTATGAAATTTATGCTGTTTTTTTTCCTTTTTCTAAGTTAGTTATGAAATTATGCTTTGTTTGCTTAAAATAGCGATTAAACCTCCGAAAGAAACCTAGGAGAAGGAAATAAAAAAACGGTGACAGATTAATTCCTTTTGTTGTGAACCAGCCTCAGATTTTACTCTCTATGCGGGCATACTCTTTTGTTAACTGAGCAGTAATTGGATTTCAATTTTGGGCTTAGTTTTGTACTAGAAACATGGAAAAAAAACATACAACATGAAAAACATTTACAACAGAAAACTATGTTTTTTCATATTTGTGAAAAGGAACAAAAAAAAATTTAGTCCCTGCATTGTTGGGGGAAGTTGTTGACATTTGATTAATTACACCAACACAATACTACTGAATTTGTGAATAGGGGCTTTTTTTAACTTCTACTTCTTATATTGGGTTTCTGTACATAATTGAATCTCGGGCCATTTTTCTATTTTGATTAATTAAGGATTTCTTTGCTAGATCAGTGTTTTGTTTTCTCATTTTTATTTTTATTTTTAACTCTTAATATTTATTTGTAGCTAAGTCACAGCCAAAGGAACCAGCAACTAAAACTGGAGAGGGACCGAGTTACCGGTTTAGGTCTGACGTACCGGCCCCTCCATCTAATACTGCTCTAGGTGGAAAGGCTTCGCTTCTACCAAAGCGTACCCCTGTTTCTGAAGAAGAGATCGAAGCTATAATGGTAACTCTTTCAGTTTTATTAAAAATTTATATCTTATTCTGGACCTGCAATGGCATAATGTAGTGCAAAGGTTGTTTATTTTAGATTTGGTATCAAATATGTGCGGTCATATGCTGGCAAATCTATGGATATCAAACCAACTTGTGCAAAATTGGTTGGTTCCTGGTGTTGAGTTTAATATAGTTTGTATAAGTATGTGTTGTGGACGAAGGTATTGGTATTAAATGAAAAAAAAAAAATAATGCCTACCAATGTAAGATAAGAAAACCTTAAATTTCACATGTATCATGATACAAGAAAATATACGCATTGATTCAGAGCACGAGAAATGTACTCCTAGCTTCTTCAAGAAAACACCCACCATGCCAATTTCTCAATTTGTCCTGGTCTTTTTATAAATATCCCCCTTTTAAGTTTTTAGGGTTTGTTTATATCAAAATTCATGATTTTTTTATGTAGACATGAATTTTATTTCATGAAAATCACTTTCCATTATTAGTGACTTTCAAGAAATTGGGATTCTAGGGTATTATTCTCACCCAATTTCCAAGGAATTAATATGATAAATTCCTTAGACATATTCTCAAACTATTTAGGGTCCAACAACAGTTCATTTTAAAATCCGCATATGCGATATGCAGTGGCCTTCTGCATGCATGAACAAAACCGCATTTTAAAACATTGATTTGTGCCATATCTATTTGGAGACGACAAATTAGAAAGAAGTGTTACTTTGGGCATATTTAGTGTGTAAACAGAGAAGACATATTTGTGGTACTTTTTTTTTCTATCGTTTTTGTGGGGGAGTGCATGATCTTTTTCTTGGTTTGCTGGGATAACTGAAATTGTTACTTCCTCTTTTTTGTAGTTATTATGTACATGCAACGCCAAGAGCTATATTTGCCTATTGTACTCCATCCTCTCTAATTCCTATAAATTATCAGATGTGCAATCTTGTAATTTCTCATTAGAAGTGGTTGAGTTGAAAATTCAAACAATTAAACTCTTGCCTATGTTCAGTTTATACAGTTACTTCTGCTCAAGAATGCAAACTGTAAGTAATAGACCATCAATTATGGCCCAGAAGGAGGGTTTTGGGTTTCAAGTTACAGCTAGAAAAAACTTACTTCAAGAAAAGCAAAAGAATTGACAAAAATAAAACTACTTAACTGAAATCCTGGTTATATTGCTGCATCTAGGTTAAATAATTGTGCTGATATACCAACGTCATACTGAAAACCAGTGTGGAAATCTATTCTGTTAGCTAACAAGGACATAATATATGCTTTTTCTCTTGGCAGTTGGGTGGATGCCTCTAACTGGTGGTTTCAAGATTTTGTATGCTTGATCAATTGAATAAGATGTAGCTCAGATAATTTTTCATCTTAAAGTTGATATTATATATGATGTCTTTGACCAGATTTTGATCAATGAGCTGAGGTGTAAGCAACTCAGTAGAGGTTATCTGATTACACTCTTTCTTGTTGATATATTCCTATACTATTATTATTTTTTTTTTTCCAAATGGATGAATTCTCTTGAGTGAGGTTTATTTTAAAAGAGCTATTGGTATACTTTTGTGTGGAAATAGTTTTTTTTCCTGACAATATCGAACTTATCCATTGGGGCGCAGCACACAGTGCTGTGCAAGGGCTGGTATGCTGCAGCATGGGTTGTGGATGGGTGCAGACATGGCCCCATAGCTGATCATAATTGTTGGTACATGTGTTTTTTAAGAGTACACAAAATAGTTATGGTGCTGTTAATCTGGTAGGGTACCAGTTTGGACCTCTGATACAATATTACTGGCACAGAACTAGTACAAGTCTAGTGGGTAGCTGGTTTCTCTACCATACCCGTTGTGTCCGGCCCTGTGACTTGGAATTCGAGCTATCTGTAATGGCTAGGGTGCTTCCCTCTTTTCCCTGTTGTTTTTTTGGGTGTTTACCAGTCATTGGTACTGTCTTGTTTAGAAGTTTGTACTATCTTTCATTACTAAAATTCGGCTGTAGCAAAGGTTGTAAAAGCCGACTATGTGTTTAAACGAGAAAAAGAATGAAAAAACGAACAAGGACAAGTGGCCGATTTCACTGCTGCAAATTATATTGTCATATAAATGCCTCTAGAAGTCCCCCATCTTTTGTTCGTTGAAATGGTTCAACATTCATGAATTTCTTTTAGATTCCAAATGTATTTTATTTCCTCTAGAATTTTTGTTAAGGACGATGTTGGTCATACCCTGATTTCATTTTCATTTTTGTTTCCTTTTCCTCTAGAGGTCAGTAAGTGGTTACCTACTGGCAAAATATAGTTAACTAAAAAGCAAGAATTCATCATATGAATTACATGAAAACAAAATATAATAAAACAAATCAATAGAAAACTTCAAACATAATCTCCTGGCTTTTAAAATGTCATCCCAAATGTTCCTACAACACTAGCAATATTTAGCATGACACACAAAAGAAGATAGTTGTCATCATGCAGTACTGTAATATACGATCTCAACCGTTAGATTCGAATTATGCAACTGAAAATCCCTCTTAAAAAACCACATTGTTATGATACGTTTGATTTGACTTGAATTGAATGATCTATATCTCATTAATTGTTGTTTCATAGTGGAACGGACGCGGATTGCACGTCATTATGCATGTCACAATCATTGCAATTACAGATTTATAGGTGAGGTTATTCTTTTGTAGGTATACTGTGTAAGATTATTCATGGAATGGAAGCACTTGTCCCTTGTAGCTGCCATGCTTTTGATTTCCACAAGTATTCTTGATAAATGATAATGGACATGCATGGAAAGATAACATTTTAATTTCATACTTCAATGAAAAGATAACGTAAATTTATTACACAAGTAAAAGCAGGGTCTTCTCTTGCATTTTGGTTCTTTTTAATTCTAGTTTCTGCTGCTTATGATTATATTCCTTGGTATAAATTTATTTGAAAGGCAATCAAACTTTACAGTATGTCACAATTAAGAGATTGGATGCTTTTAGTTTACACTAAATATAAATGTGTTTTAACTTTATTCAGGGGCGAAAGGGGAGGTAGCACAGTTGGCTAGGAAAAAAGTCCTAAGATTGTTGGTTATCCAAAAGTCGAGAGTTCGATCCCCCCTCATTATATAATAATGACTTTTTGGTGTTATTATTTCCCTCATAATTACAAAAAAATTATGAGCTCCCTACAACTGTACTTTGTCCTCAGCTCTCGGTATGCACAAAAACTTTCTTATTATTCTTTGTCTCAACCTTTTTGGAGATCAATATAAAGTGAAATATCTTGAAAATATTATATTAGTAAAGTGCCCTTTTATGTGTAAATGAAAGATAGAAAATGTTCTCAATATCAAATTTTTGTCAGATTTTGATTCTGTTACTTATTAACAACTCTGTAGTGAAATATAATTATATTTTGCAACTATTATCGTGTTTTCATTGGGGTCTTTAATTATATTTGAGTTCCTATTGTGCTTGAGAGGAAGAAGATAGGCTGGCTCGATCTATTTTATATGTGGTGAAATCTCTTGTCTTCCTCTCTTTTCCCTTTTCTATCTTGGCCGAACTTGAAAAACCATTAGTGGCACGGAGTACTAATGGGAATTGTGTTGTTTTTCATGTCTTAAATCTTATTTATTCAAAGGGTATTAGGAATTTAAATCCAATTTAATCTTGGGATTGAAGTGAAAAGTAATGGATATTAACATTCTTATATTAGTATTGGACGCATAAATATGAAATTGCATTATTTGAGGACTAATTTTATTACAGGATTTATTATTTTCTTCAATAAATAAATATCAATTTGAGAAATAAATGATTTCTCATTTTCTGAGGTTTCGAAGAACATTCAATCCACATTGACTTCTCAGTATTGTAGTGTTTCAGTTCTGAAAATTTGCTACATGGTCAATTAAGCACAAAATTTAGTCTAAATAATACTAATTTAAAGCAGACTTGCTTTTGTTAAGCCTCAACTAAGCATTTTTTTTTTTTTTTTACTAATTTTAGCTGTGTGCTCGACTGCATTAGAATTTAGAAAAATTAGGAGTATAGTTTTGGAATTGAGGATGTGTAAGAGTGATAATTAGGAGTATAGTTTTGGAATTAAAAAAAATTAGGAGTATAGTTTATCGGCATATCAGGCGGTGCTATGGAAAATGACGGTCCCAATGAAAGTGAGAATTTTCATCTGGCTTATGCTAGACAGGAAAATTTTGACGCAGGATGTCATGCATTACAGAGGGTGCAATGTACCATCAGGGTGTCACTTGTGTGGCAGGGATATGGTGGAAACAAGAGATCATATTATGTGCGATTGCATGTATAGATTCTGGATGGATCTTTTCACCCATTATAACATAACGCCACGGGCAGGTGCGGATATACAACAAATATGGCTGCGCATGGGCAGGCCTCTGTCAACCCAACAGCGAGCACTTTGGAACATTGTTTGGGCGGCTGGGGCATGGGCATTGTGGAGAGAGAGAAACAAGAGGCTGTTTTCTAACAAACGGCGACTTGCGAATTATCTGGTTTGCGAGACCG
Organism: Carex littledalei; assembly: GCA_011114355.1. Lineage (NCBI taxonomy): Eukaryota > Viridiplantae > Streptophyta > Magnoliopsida > Poales > Cyperaceae > Carex > Carex littledalei. The sequence continues at coordinate 2,396,637 of CM022088.1, forward strand.
TGCTGGAGATCGAAAGATGGAGGAATATTTAGCGTTATTTAATTTAATTTAAATTACTTTAATTTACTTTACTTTAGGACATTTTCTTTCTTTCTTCGTGGGATTTAAGGGACTGTGTACATAGCTTCCGAGTGGGAACATAATGGTCCTTGACATCCGGTTACGTTGTAATTAAAAATCTTATTTTCTTATCAATATAATCGTTGCCGACAATTGTTGTCAACCATATAAAAAAGAGTGATAATTATCATTGGTAAAATGTACCAGCCGGTACCAATACCAATTTTAGTCTTCAGTCATCTGGTACAAGGTACTGGTAAAGCAAAGTGCGTACCAATAGTGGTTGTTAGTTTTGTGCGGAAAATAGAGAATGATGATTTGAGAATTTGTTATTGCAAATCTAAGTTGTGTTGATGTACAGTGGCTGTTTTATAGCCAGAAAAAGAGAAAAGCTAACGGTTAGAAATATTACCGTTTCCTATCTAAACTATCGGTTGCCTATTGCCTATAATTTCTAAAAAAGGAAAAAAGTAGAAGTAACTTTATTTACAAATATAGTTGCTCCTTTTTTCTAAAACAAGCCAATGATGAAATTAAATCCTAATTGGATTCTGAGGCTTGATTAGTCCCTAATCTTCTTCTTGATTCTCAACACTCCCCCTCAAGTTAGGCGTGTAGATGTCGATCAACCCTAACTTGCGTATATTTTCTTCGAATGGCTTGGGATCTAATCCTTTTGTAAAGATGTCCGCCAATTGTTCTTCGCTTCGTACAAAGGGAGTTTCGATTTCTTTCGCTTGAATTTTTTCTCGAATGAAATGGCAATCCACTTCAATATGTTTAGTTCTTTCGTGAAATACGGGATTGGATGCTATATGCCTTGCCGCTTGATTGTCGCAAAACATCTTTATTGGTGCTTGAATTTTAATTCCCATATCCGCAAGAAGTTGCTTGACCCATGTCAACTCGCTTGCGGTTGATGCCATGGCACGATATTCCGCTTCGGCACTTGATCGTGCCACGACGCTTTGTTTCTGCTCTTCCATGTGACTAAATTTCCGCCTACAAAGGTGCAAAAGCCGGTTGTCGATTTTCTATCGAAGCTTCCGGCCCAATCTGCATCGGAATAGCCACATAGATCATTAGAATTATTATTTTTCATCCACACCCCTTGCCCGGGTGTTCTTTTTAAATACCTTAGAATTTTATTTATTGCTTCTAGATGTGGTGTTCTTGGTGTATGCATAAATTTACTAATTTGGCTTACCGAAAAAGAAATATCGGGTCGTGTAACGGTAAGATATATTAATTTTCCTACAAGCCTTTGAAATTGATTTATATCATCTAACAATTCACCATCTTCGGAATTTAATTTGTATTTTCCATCTATTGGTGTTGAGGCCGGCTTACATCCTAACTTTCCGGTTTCTTTTAGTAAATCTAAGGTATATTTTCTTTGAGAAATAAATAGACCCTTGTTTGAACGTGCTATTTCTATTCCTAAAAAATATTTTAAATAACCAAGGTCTTTAATATCAAATTTCCTTTTTAATTGAGATTTAATCCCCTCAATTTCCTCTAAATTATTTCCGGTGATTATAATGTCATCTACATACACTAATATGATGGTAGTGTCATTTTTTTCAATTTTAACAAAAAGTGAATGATCGGCACTACTAATTTTAAAATTACAAGAAATTAAATAAGTGCTTAATTTGCCATACCAAGCTCTTGGAGATTGCTTCAATCCATAAATTGATTTCTTCAATTTGCAACCTATTTCTTGATTATTTTCTTTTTCATGACCGGGTGGTAAATTCATATATACCTCTTCCTCAGGTGTTCTTTGAAGAAATGTATTTTTTACATCCATTTGGTATAATGTTCATTCTTGATTTACCGCAATGGAAAATAAAATTCTAATGGTATTCATTTTTGCCACGGGTGCAAAGGTTTCATAATAGTCTATACCATAGGTTTGGATATACCCTTTGGCAACTAATCATGCCTTGTACCGTTCTATGGTACCATCGCTTTTGTATTTAATTTTATAGACCCATTTACAACCTACGGGTTTTTTATTTTTTGGTAATTGTATAACTTCCCAAGTTTCATTTTTTTCTAAGGCCTTTAGCTCCTCTTTCATAGCTTTACACCAAATTGGATTTTTTATAGCTTCATGGTAACTATTTGGCTCTTGTTCTTTTGAAATAGAGGTTAGAAATACTTTATGTGGAGATGAAATATTTTTATAAGAAATGAAATTTTGGATAGGATATTGTACCTTGTATGTCACAAAATCCCTTAGCCTTGTCGAGGGTAGTATTTGTCTTGATGACCTTCTTAATGGTGTTCCCTCCACATTTATTTCTTCCTCTTCCTCATTTTGTGAGGTTTCTTCTATCTCACCTTCATTTTCTATTGAATTTCTATTTTCTTCCGGAATATTTATTTGTGGCCATATCATATTACTTGGTGATTCTTGAATGTTGATTTCTTTATCAACATTTTTATAATAAGGCTCATTTTCTAGAAATGTTACATCTCTAGATATATAGAATTTTTGATTAATTGGATCATAGCATTTGTAGCCCTTTTTTTGTGAGGAGTATCCCAAAAAAATGGCTTTGATAGAAGTATAATCCAATTTATCTAGTTTATTTTTGTGTACATAGCATTTGCATCCAAATACTCTCAAATGGCCTATGTTAATTTTTCTTTGGTAAAGGATTTCCAATGGACTCTTATAATTTAAATTTGCACTAGGCAATCTATTTATTAAATACGTTGAAGTAAGAACGGCATCCGACCAAAAAATTTTTGGAACATTATTTTGAAATAAAAGTACCCTAGTCATTTCAAGAAGGTGTCGATTTTTTCTTTCCGAAACTCCATTTTGTTCAGGTGTGTAAACACAAGTAGTCTAGTATAAAATATTTTTTTGTTTGAAAAAAATTGAGAAATTTTGATTTATAATTTCCGTTCCATTATCGGTTCTAAATTTTTTAATTTTTGTATTAAATTGGTTTTTTATAAAATTATAAAACTCTTGAAAATGAGAAAAAATTTCACTTTATATTTTAATAAATATAACAAGGTTGTGTGAGAAAAGTCATCTATAAATAGAACAAAATACTTATATCCATTAAACGAATTAATAGGGGCCGGTCCCCATACATCCGAGTGAATTAATTCAAAAGGTTTTTCGCTCTTACAAGTTGATGAATAAAATGATAATCTAGAGTGTTTTTCTAACTTACACACTTCATAATTACTACAATCTAATTTAGAAAAATCAAAAATACATTTTAGTATTTTGTCGGAAGGATGCCCAATTCTTCTATGCCAAAGAGTTCCTAAATCTTCTTGTCTCTTGACACTAAAATTAGTTTTGTCATGATTTAAATTATAGAGTCCATTTTGTAAAACACCTTCACCAATCACCTTCTTGGTTATCCATTTCTGAAAAAATCACATTTTTTGATGAAAAAATGACTTCGCAATTTAATTCATTTGTGATTTTACTAATGGATAACAAATTAGATGAGCAATTTTCAACATACAAGACATTTGGTAGTTCCTTGGAAAAAATGCTAATTGTACCTATTCCTCCAATTTTCATTTTTTCACCGTTGGCAACAATTACAAATTGTTTGGTTCTACATTCTTTAAAATTGTTCAACAATTTTTTATTTCCTGTCATGTGGTCCGTTGCACCAGAATCTAGAATCCAATTTTGAATTTCAGAATTATAAATTAAATTTGATGCAATACCAGAGTTCTTTTGATTGTTTTGCTAGAGCAGCACAGATAGTTGCTCCATGAGCTGCCGCATTGGATCCGGGTCCGAGCCACTTGAGTCGGTTCGGTCTAACCCGCTCCTGTCGCTGGAGGCAGCCCTTTCATTTGGTTCGCTTGGACCCCCTTTCTCTCTTTGAGCTCCGAACCCTTTCTTCTCCCCGCGATTATCCCACTTCCGTGCGCCACCAAAATCGCCTTTCTCTCTGACTGGGCGAAGATGAGGGTGGAGAAACCAGCACCCGTCTCGGTTGTGACCGGCACGATTGCAGTGGTCGCACCGATCGGTGCTGGTCGCCCCTCTTCCCTTGCCGCCATTTCTTGGGTTTTGGAATTGGGCTTTGAAACCTTTGTTTTCTGAGATTTGGGTGTGTTGCGGATTCATTAGCAGCCTTCTCGACTCCTCTCTCTCTATTATTGCAACAATTTCATCGAAAGATGGTAGTTCGGGTGAAAGGAGAATTTGAGAGCGAGCGGCTTCGTAGCTTGGATCAAGAGACCCCAGATAAGTAAATACTAAATCTTGATCGGCTCTTTTTTGTATTTCTTCTGGGTCTGTTGTTGGGGGGAGGTAAACCTTGAGTTCCTCCCATTTGGTGGTGATTTCGGTTACAAGCTGTGAATTTGTTTGATTTCCTCCTTGTTTGATTTGTGCGAGCTCTTGTTTGAGGCTGAAGATATGGGCAAAGTTGTGTTGCTGGCCATATCTTTTCTTTGCAGTATCCCACACCTCTTTCGATGAATTTAGATACATAAAGGCTGAGGATATTTGGGGTTCCATGGTGCTTAGCAGCCATGACATGATCATGTGATCGATTGATTGCCATTCTTCAATTTTTGTGCTTTCTTCTTCGGTTGGTTCCAGTGGTTTATCTGGTTTTGGTTTTTTTCTTTTTCCAGTGACAAAGGCCATTTTGCCTCTGCCACTGAGTGCCAGCATCACTGATCTGGACCATGGGATGTAATTTTTGCTGCCAGAAAGTATAATTGCTGTCAGCTTGGTGTTGTCGGTCTGTTGTGACATTTTCTGGTTTTTTCTGCTGATACTGGTATTGTTTACCAGTTTTTCTGGTTTTTGTGAGATTGGGTTTTTTGTTGGCTCTGTGGCTCTTTGACCCTCTCTGTTTGTTTACTGGTACGAACTCAGCTCTGATACCATGTTAGTTTTGTGCGGAAAATAGAGAATGATGATTTGAGAATTTGTTATTGCAAATCTAAGTTGTGTTGATGTACAGTGGCTGTTTTATAGCCAGAAAAAGAGAAAAGCTAACGGTTAGAAATATTACCGTTTCCTATCTAAACTATCGGTTGCCTATTGCCTATAATTTCTAAAAAAGGAAAAAAGTAGAAGTAACTTTATTTACAAATATAGTTGCTCCTTTTTTCTAAAACAAGCCAATGATGAAATTAAATCCTAATTGGATTCTGAGGCTTGATTAGTCCCTAATCTTCTTCTTGATTCTCAACAGTGGTACACACTTGGCATTGTATACGGTACGCTCGATCTTTGCTATGAGATTGGATTTTTACCAATATTAAAATGCATCTTCTAATATTTTTTTGGGAAGAGCAATAACAGGTTTCATTGGTTGTGTAGGTACATTGCTGCACGAGTTGTGATTGTTCAAAAATTTCGGAACTTGGCTTATCTATAGTTTTTGTTTCATATTTAAACTAATACATATCATGTACAAGATATGTACACTTTTAATGTTGTGAATTAATGCTTGGATGTAAACTTTTTTAGTTTCATACATACTAGGGCTGCTAATGAGCCGAGCCGGCTCATGAGTCAATGAGTTGAACAACTCAATAAATTATATTGAGTCAGGTCCTAAACTAAATAAAGTCCGAACTCGACTTGGCTCATATTTTTATCACTCAAACAGGGCTGAGCCCGAGCCCGAGCTAAGCCAGCTCATGAGCCAAGGAGTCTTCTCCACTCTCTGTAATATTTTTTGTACCAATTGAGTACAGTATGTTCATATTCTGAAGCTGATAACGAGTTGAAATATAATAGAAAAGCCCAAAAGTCCAATATGTAAGAAGGTCCGGCAAGAAATATGCCACTTAAATAACACAGATCAGCACTATTGGATCAGATCAATAAATACATAGATAAATTGATAGATAACAAATATATATATAAACAAATGAATAAATAAATAGCACATGCAAATAAATTACGAAACTTTATTATGTTAATGTTGCATGGATCCTGAAAATTAGTAGTTTGGGTTTTGTTTGCCGTGGCACATTTATTTCATTCGGACTGCTTGGTTATGTTTGATTTGCGGGAATAATTTAGGTAAGGTTATGACTTGTAATCAAGTAAATGTTTGTTTTTCTAATGCTTGTCATGAGTCGCGAGTTATGAGCTGAGTTTGAGCCGAGCTTTTTTCTTCAAGACCGAGCTGTGCCCTAGTTAAGCATGTTTAGTTATATGACGAGCTGAGCTGAGTTTTGAGCCGAACTTGGCTCATTAGCAGCCCTAGTTTCATTTTTAAATTGTTCATGCAAGCTAACTTTTGCATGATATATATTGTTTTGTTTCCGTTATATCACCGATATGTTGGGGAATCATAAAGGCCAAACAATTACGCCTTGTCTAGAGATCAAACAATTACATCTCATCGAGGGGTCAAACACTTACACCCCGGGGAAGGAGAAACAGTTCCCCACCTTAACCTAAAAACCGTCCTATGCCAAAACCGACTCATAAAACATAAATCTTAAGTGCGGAACATAATACCTGATTCCATGGAATAATTCAATCCTTTGTGAGAAGATCGCCAACCGTCTCCTTGAGCACGAGACTAGACTCTAATGGCAAGAAGCCATTCTTGTTGTTTTGTCATATGGTCGTAGGAATAAGTCTTCCAAGACAACAAGATATGGCCCTTGAGAAATCATCTCCAAATTTTCTAATAGATTTCTCTTCTCTATTCTTTGATGGTGGAAAAAGAAGAGAAGACACACATAGCTGTATTTTTCTAAAGAAAAAAAACGTCTTTTCAGTTTCTGTGCTTTTTTGTGTTTTTCTGTGTTATCTTGTGCCTTATGGACCAATCCTTATATATAGTAACCTATCTGGTTATCTGTCAACATGAAAAAGGTATTTTGTGGGACTGCATCAAAAACCGTGCTGTCGCATAAAATCCGTGCAGCCGCATTGATATCCGTGTGGCCCACACAATCCTCTTAAATGACAGTTTTCTGAATTGCAAATCTCAGAATCAGTCCATCAATAATTTGATATTTACCTAAATTGTTCTACATATTTTTGGACCACATCCTAATGAATATATTGATTGTCTATTACCTTATTTGATCACTTTAATTAACAATCATATATGACAGTAAACAATATATAATTAGATTACATATATGCTCAATGTTGGTATTAAATCCAATGAGGTTGACAATAAATCCAACACAATAATTCAGACAACATATCTAAATAATCAATGCCGAAGTAAAGCGAGGTATTTTACTAGTTATGTTACTATGGTTCGATGGGCGTTGGACACCCCTCTCCCTGTCGTGAGATATTTGATGTAATCAGACGGTTAAGACTACCCATCGAACCAGGTCTGATCCGATGGGCGTTGGACTCCCCCTCTGGCCCTCTCCCTTTTGGGCCGTGAAAGGCCTCCTTTTACCCGTTACATTTTAGATATACAGAAACTTTCTTAAGAATAAGTTCTGATTTTCCCCTCAAAAAAAAAAGAAAAAGTTCTGATTCCGAATCCGGAGAAAATCCGAGAGAACTTTTTTTTTTGATTCAAAACCCGTAGGTATATTTTATTCAAAAGCGGAACATTGCAGTCTACGTTACATTATCACTAAATCTACGTACCGGAAAGTAAAAATGAAAAGTAAATAGTTTCTGCTCCTATTACAGACCCATTTAAAATAGTCCCATACTCCCGTGATTCCGCCCCTTTCTTTTTTCCGAAACCCAAATATGTGAGGGGCCAAACTGCATAAAACTCCTTCTTGCTTCTGACATCTTCCCTTTCCCTTACCGGAAATAAATCTGCTGCGATTCTTTCCAAAGAATCGCAGGAATCCTGTTTTTTCAAATTCAACCGTTTATTTATTTTGAGATTCGTACATAACAACCAACTGGTTTTGAGATTTGTGTATTTCAAAAAATTAAATGATTGAATTTAGAAAAACAGGATTCCTGCGATTCTTTGGAATCGCAGCAGATTTATTTCCCCCCTTACCGGAAACGCCATTTTGCCGCCTACTTCCCTAACCCCATTATATAAATAAGGCGTCCCTCCATCTTCATCGCATATCCCGATCGGAAACCCTAATCCCATTATCTCTCTTTATCATGGCGGCCGACACTGCCAGCTCCACTCAACCATCGGCTGCAGCGGTTGTTACTCCCCTCGCCACAGCTGGGAATGCAACGTCATGTGCTGCGGGGAGGGACGCGTTTAGACAAGCTGTGGTTAGTACCCTGGAGAGGAGGCTGTTCTACAAACCCGCCTTCCAGATCTTTGGAGGCGCCGCTGGCCTTTACGACTATGGCCCTCCTGGCTGCGCCGTTAAGTCTAACATTCTGTCGTTCTGGCGTCAGGTTTTAGTTCCTTTTTTTTGTTGTGTTTTCTTTATTTGTTTTTTTTTATCTGATCGGTATACAATTTGATTGTATTGTGATTTTAGTGCTGTTTGGATAAGATCATTTGTTTTGCCAAATTGCTCGGTCAAATCACTCTTATTGCAAACCGAATATTTTATCTAAATCCTAAATTTTTCTGTTATCTTCTATTGCAAATCTAATAATTTATCTAAATCCTAAAACTTTTCTTCTATCTTCTGTTATTAGCATTAACAGGAATATTATTGTAATTTTTACCTTACTCTTCCTTGATTTATTTAATTCTAATGTTCCTTGCATGTATTTCAAATCTGGGTCAAAAACCAGTCCTTTGAGTTCCTAGTCATTGCATCTCCATTGAATTTGAAATACTCTATAAATGCATGAGCGTTGGTTTTCTCCATCATTTCCCTATGCACTTGTCAGAATTGATTTTAAATATTTATGCTGTTCCTTTATTTTTAGCATTTTGTTCTGGAGGAGAGGATGCTAGAGTTGGACTGCACATGTTTGACGCCAGAAGTGGTGTTGAAGGCCTCCGGGCATGTGGACAGATTTACTGACCTTATGGTAAGAGATGAAAAAACCGGCACATGCTATCGTGCTGACCACTTGCTAAAGGACTTCTGCAAGGAGGAAATCCAGAAAGATGTCAACTTGGCACCTGAAAAAGTCACTGAGTTCAACCATGTCATTGCCACATTGGATGATATGTCGGCCGAGCAGCTGGGCAACAAGATCAAGGAGTATCGGATTGTGGCGCCTGATACCAGTAACCCACTATCCGACCCATACCCATTTAATCTTATGTTCCAAACCTCCGCTGGCTGCACTAGCGTGGACCCTCTGTGAGTAGATTAGTAATTTTTTGTAACTTTCAGATTAGTGCTTTTGTCAGATATTTGATTTTGAAGTCCCTGAAGCATGCAATCAGCCTCATTTATACGATTAGGCTTCAATTGTCTGATTAGAAATTGATTTAAGCCAATTTGGCCCATGTGTACGATTGTCTTATGGAGCTGCCTTTGCACTTTAGGTACCTGAGGCCCGAAACAGCACAGGGTATATTTGTAAACTTCAGGAATTTGTATCACTATAATGGCAATAAGCTTCCTTTTGCAGCTGCTCAAATCGGCCAAGCATTTAGAAATGAGGTAATACTACTAGTGGTTTAGAATAAATTTATGTGAACCCCTTTGAAACCTTATGATGCAACTATAGTCTTACTCAGGTAGCTCTAAAGGAAAAGAAAAAAAAAATAGAAACAGAAGGAAGAAAACTTCCAACCCCGTAAGTTATATAAGTAATGAATAAGAGTGGTGTGCACATCTATCATAGAAAGCGGTGTGTACATGTATTTAGTTTTCTATGTTTTACCACAATAATTTTTTATACTTTGGTCCATTTAAAATGTATGTCGGTTCCTGGAGTATCTCGTTTGAAGTTTGCATATTTTGATGACATTAATAATTATCTTTTGAAAGAGCACCTTGGTAGGACCTTATTCAATTGCCTAAGCTGTAAGGTCCGTTATTGAATCAATTTTATCAATTTCTTTTGTTTGGATTTATCAGATATCGCCTAGACAGGGGCTTCTGAGAGTGCGGGAATTCACATTAGCAGAGATAGAGCACTTTGTAGACC